>CM008335.1:16049462-16064103 GCA_002525835.2 Ipomoea batatas | reverse complement strand
CAAGTTCATCTCAGATGCAGAATTGGAACCAGATTTTTGGTCTTTACCTTTCCCTGTTTCATGCTATCAAAAGCTCCATAAGGCACTCACAAAGATTGCAGATCTTTTATACTTCATGGCCTGCAACATAGAACTCCTTTCACAAGCCCTGCAGAGCAGCAATGTTGCTTGGAAAGAGATTCAACAACACATAAACAAGGACTTGGAACTCTATATGCAAATCATTACCTCTCTAACCTCTTCCTTAAGCCATTCTGCAGATTCCCAACTTCCCGACCTCGAGGAGGGAAACTCAAATCCGACCACATACAACACGGTATTTTGTGCAGAAGGCAAATACGCGGAGAAGATACTAAATTCTTTCCTTGAGCACTGCAAGGAGGTTACTGAGAAGTTCTGTGAACTTGGAGTTAAGGATGATCAGAGAGCAAAGGAGGCTCTACATATGTTCGCTGTGGGATTCTGCAGCAGGTGCTTGATGGAAGAGCTAGCACAAGTTGATAAAGGGATTAAAGAATTGGTGCAGTACAAAGATCCTTAGGGAGAAATAAAAATGCTAACGAATTTTGTAACAATTCCTCTAACGCGGATGCTATAGTATGATGAACATAGTACTTGATTTGATTCCTTAAACTGAATCAGTATTACCACGGAGTTCTTTGGTTATCTGATTGTCATATCCTTCTTAAAACTGATTGGTGATAAGTAAGTGGACATTAATTATCTAACCATATCCCTCTATCCCAGTCGACGTCCAGTGAAATTGATTGAAGACAATAGAACACATGAAACTGATGAAAGTAATATAGTTTTTTTTTTGGCGAGGGATGAAAGTAATATAGTAATAAAACTTATCCATGTTATGTAGGAAACATAATCAGTTGGATATTCATTGGACACTCGAGACACATAAAGGCAACATAATCAATAGAGCATTTCCTGCAAATTAAAATTGTTTTATATACACCGTATCAAATAGACAAAATTGTGATTCAAATTGGAATTTATTGAACACCTCAGATATCTAAAGGAACTCTCAGTTGGCAAAGAAACCCAGGTCTCAATCATCAATCATCTGTAACAATAACACCCAAAAATAAAACCCTCAGTTTGTCCTCAAAAATCAAAATAATGTTTTCAGTTTAGAAACCACACAAATAATAGCAGAGTAATCAAACAAAAAAGATAAATGAAGAACTCAAGAAAGAAATCCATGGGATCCATGAATTTGAAGCAAGTAGCTGCATTGCCACCATAGAGTCATAGAAGATGGCCCAAAGAAAAAAATAAAATAAAATTCCATCAGTCACAAAAATATTCTAGCAATAATTGAACATTCAACCAAATATTTCCTTTCCAGAAAATAGATTTATTAGGGAATATAAACATGGTGGATCAGAAGGACTTTATGAAAACACGAGAGAGTAAATAGGCAAAGAACAAAGTTGTCAGAAAAATTAGTCCAACCTAAAAGGAATGGGCAGTTAGATCCAGGGCCATGCTAAGTTGATAGAGCAATAGCCAAGAAGCCCATAATGTATCCCATGAAACTACTGCCAGCAAAAGATAACCCAGATGTCCAGCCCACATTCAGATGGCAGCAACTCCATGATCATTCCAGTATCTAGAGCCGTCAAAAAGGACTTTGTTCGCCATCCAAGTCCATCCTACCCCTTAGGTGTGGGGTTGTTATGCCGTGGACCCAGGTCCACCTTGCAAGGTGTACCTGGGTCTACATTCACATACACTATACTCTAGATTCACATACTCTATACTATACATTCACACTTTGTAAACTCCACATTCACATATTACATGATTATATGTTTAGTAACTATATTACCACTGTTATGCATTCACACATTCAAAACTTTATATTCACAGGTCCTATACTCCATATTCACAACTTGAGAACTCCACATTCACACATTACAAGGCTACAAGTTGCTAGAACTTTTTAACTCTATTACAGATTCACACATTCATAACTCTACATTCACTATTTCTATACTCCATATTCACAATTTGAAACCTACACATTCATACATTTCTCGGCAACTCTACATTCACACAATCATAAATTTACATTCACGATTTCTATACTCTACATTCACACTTTGAAACTTCTATATTCACACATTTTTGGACAACACTATATTCAGCAATATGTTTACTTTAAAAAAAAAAAAAAACAACGTAGTTTTGGACCTAGGTCCACCTTGCAAGGTCAAGGTGGACCTAGGTCCACGGCATAATTTGCCCTTAGGTGTGGGTTTCAATTTTGGCGGCTCGTGGGCTGGCCCACCGTTAATATATATATATATATATATCTTTAGTTTTCAATTTTATCTGGACCTAATTTCTAATTCCCTATTTCTTAATTTGAATATTATGTGTTTACTTCAGAATTTTTTTTTCTTATTTTCTATTTTCTAAATTTTAGTTTTCATTATTTATTTTCTATTCTCTGTTTTATATTATAAAATTAGTACAAGTTTAATTTCAGAGTCTTTTTAAAATTTTATATTTAAAATATTTTTGAATATGTTTTGGTTTAAATTGAATAAATATAATTTTTACTTTTTAAGTGTAATATATGTAAGATTTTTACATTTGATATCCGAACCAAATTTATATCCATATATAACATAACTAAAAGCATATTCAAACCAAAAACCTATTAAGTTCATCTAAAATTTAGTTTACATAATATTAATATTTTTGAGCTAATAAAATATTTTTTGATATATTAATTTGAATGACATGTATATATATAATTTTTACTTTGAAGTCTAATATATGTGAAATTTCAATATACGATATTCGGACCAAACTTGTATTATGATATAACATAACTAAAATATTTGAACCAATAATATGATCTATTGAGTTCAATCAAAATCTAAAGGTTGGTGTAGAGTTCAAGTTTTAATTTTGATCATGTGAATAATGTCTAATTTTAAGCGTAAGCAGCTAAATTATGTTCATATACGCAAATGCAAGTAGAAAAGATAGAACATGGTGATATGTAAAAGAATATGATAATGAATGCAATCATAGTAATGTATAAATATGTAAGTAGATAATGGAGAGAATGTGGCTATAGTGCTATATAACCAAATATATGATAGATAATTCTGTTTTCGGTTTAAAAAACAATTTTTAAAAGTTATCTAGTTTTCTAGAAAATTGGAATATGTTTTCTATTTTCAAAATAAAAAATTGTACTAGTAAACATGTTTTTATTTTCTATTCTCTAATGTTTTAGTTTTTCAGAAAACTAGATAAATTCTTCAATTAGTAAACGGGCTCATATATGTTTGAATATTATATTAGTATATTAGAATATTACTATAGAATAAAGAATAGAGACTTAAAGTGTATAAAAAATTGGGCGACCTAGCCCACTTGTGCTGAAGGTGGCCGGGTGGGCCAACCTACTCTAGGCCCGCTAAGTAGTAGGCCTCAAAGGCCTAGCTCGCATTGACAACTCCACCAATATCCCATGACTCTTATTAACAAAATTCAGTAGTGAGTTAAAACACTATAATAAGCAACAAACAACAATGAAGCAAAAAAAAAAAAGGTCAGTTGTATTCAAAAAAAAAAAAAAAAAACAACAACAATGAAGCAAAGGTGACCTACCTATGATTGGATCTTATTACTCTAAGTCAAGTCCTATTGATGCGTGCCTGGAAGTTTAGGAACGTGTCATTGGGCGATGTACAGGGCTTGAAGAGCGTGCCAGAGGAATGGGCGAAGATGATGATCTACCTATGATTGGAATTAAACCGAAGGAAAAACAAGATAGAAAAATAAAAGACTGAAGAGTTTTGGAGTTCTTCCTCTCCCAAAAAGTACAAGTGTTACATACATGGCCTTAATTTAACCAAATTATCGAATTGATTTGTTGAAATTTTTTAATTTCAAATTATTGTGAAACATTTCCTATAATTCTATTACGCATTTCAATATTAATGGTCTTTCACTTAGGATTTAAGAAATTGAATTGAATGATAGGGTGTGGGGCTCTTGAGGCCAGAAAATTTTCCTTTTGTGGGTGAATAAAATTCAATTGTTTATTTATCATTTATAACTCTTATTCCATAGATGTATAATTATATATAAATGTTAATCGCTTCAAATCAATTGGCACAATCAAAATGTGCTTTACTCAAGTAAAAAGGGTTCAAATCATTCAAATATAATGTCAAAAAATTGAATTTATAATGTCAAAAAATTGAATTAAGAACCCCGAAAAGGTAACCAAGTGAATGTTGTATGATTTGCATGCTTGAAAGTCATGAATTCTATTCTTGTCAGTATAGTTTGCCTCACCTACAAAATTTGCAAATACGTACTACACATGCAAGACTGAGGTTTACGCAATACACACTCTCAAATAATAAATGTAATTTCTCCCATCACCAAAAAATTGAACTAAATGTATGCAATAAAAAAATTACTTATAAGCCACAAATTTCAACCACTTCGCCAATCAACATTAGACATTGAGAATAAATCTAAGTCCACTAGCTCAAACAAAAATGGTAGACATAATTCCACATGATTCTGATCGAGAAGAATCCATTTCACATCCCTGGAACATACAGTACTCAGTGTTGTAAAAATCTCACCTAGACACCGATTAATCGCCGTCACCTAGGTGTTAGGCGCCGACCAACCGCCTAGCGTATCATCATAATCAGTGGTCTAGGCGGCCGACCACCTAGGCACTGACTAGGCCGCCTAGTCAGCTGATTAGCTATTGTTTATTTTTTAATGGATTATTTCACTCAAAATAGTATAATTTTGAGCAAAATAACCCTAAATTATTTAAACTCTAAATGTTTTTTTAGGTAATATTTAATATTTTAGTATGAACTATTAAAGTATTAAATAGTTTATAATTATTATTCTTTAAAAAATTAAAAAAAATTAAAAAACAAAATACACGAACACTAAGCGTTTTCCAAACGCTCGATGAGCGCTTAGCGATTTTTTCAATCATCAAAGTAGTAAGTTATGAATTCTGACTTTCCTAGACGCAAACAAACATCATCATTGCATGTGTTGCGATAGCCTTGATAACAAAATAAGCAACAACCAGGTCACGTTACTTTCCCAAACAATCAGCCACATATTGGCCTCAATAGTAACCCCCAACAAACATGCATCTTCTCCACAACGATTAGATCACAAGAATATCCGATCCCATTGCATTCGTCACTTTCACGTATACCATGAATCTATATAAATTATTAGACTCCCAAATGCTCGTATAATGATTCCAAAATGGATCCATGAATAGGCCCATTCAGTGTTGATTTGTTATTCAAAATATCATAATATCGTTTATTTCTAAAAAGAGTAATTTTTTATTTTCCAAATATTCACAACTAATCCTTCTATTTTTTTTAAACACTTAGTGATTCTTTATAAGATAGTATTTGTTATATACTTTCTCAATATTTTTCCAACCCAAAAAATCAATTCCCACCCATTTAGAATTGTAATAGATGTGTCATCACAGTGCATATAGTAGATGACAATTAATCCTTTTATTTAAAATACAAAAAAGTCACCAATTATATCTTTAATTTCGCAAGATTATGATAGTTTTAGTCATCTAATCGATGAAAACATTATTTATTTTATAATTTATATTTTTATTCAATCAATACATGTTTAACATATAATACATAAATATAAATATGCATTCCAACTATAACTTCGACTTTTAGTTGAGGCGAAACATATCATTCAATTGGTATTAAAACTTGACCAATGCAAAAGGTCTATAGCCAATAAAAATAGTAATCTTCTAGCATACACATGAGGAGGTGTGTTGACCATATATAATATGTAAACATAAATGTACAATATAACTGATGGGGTTATTGGACGCCGGGACCCATTTTATTGGATAAGTCTTAGCCCAAGTGAGGGTGGTGAAGGAAAGAGGTTGGACCCAAATCTTGTTGGGCGAGGAAGGCATGTGACGTGGGTGGCTAACATGGAAGCAAGCAGGCACGAGACATTGTATTAGGCCAGGCCTTGATGCATGTGGTAGGTCCTAGGAGGGTTCAAAGGAATTACGTCGGCTGGGGGGCGCACGACGGCAATGGGCTCATCGCCGAGGGCGACGAAGTCGTAAGGGGGGTTCTGCGAAGGTGCATGGTGGTTGCTGGTACGTGGTGGCACGAGGTGTGGTAGCCGAGCGTGCATGGCGTGCACGGGGTGCTCGGGTGGGGTGTGTGCATGACGGGTGTGCATGGCGGGCACAGGGTGCCCGACAGGGGTGTGTGCATGACGAACGCGGGGTTCATGGACACGTGTGTGGTGCAGGTTGCTCTTGGAACATGATAAAAGGGGGGTTGTGGTGTATTTAAAACATCACTTAGGACACTACCTCTTCTCTGGTCAAGTGATCTAGGTTTTCTGTCTCTCGCGGGTGTGCTAGGGTTCAAGTCTTGTTGGTAACATATTTAGTTCCCAAGTTTATTTATTATTCGAGCGGCCCCTTTTAAGCTATATTCAATTCCTTAGGGCTATAGTATTTATTATTTATGTATTCTTTGGACTGCCGTTTTGGGCTAATATCTCAGCCTTTGTACGTACTATTTTGGGCCTAGCGCCCTAGGTAATAAAGTTGCTTTCTTCCAACGCCCATTCTGTACCCCTATAACTGATTTATGGTGGACCCGGTCCCAATAGAACCATCAATAACTATTAGCTAACACTTTTAAATGGGATGGAATACATCCTTCAATTATTCATAATTAATTAGAACCCCAAAATGTTGTACTCTCTCTCTCTCTCCCTCCCATTTTACCTATCCAATTTATTATTCATTAGTCAAACAACTCTTTCTTTTTTGTTTTTTTTTATAATTATTTTTAAATTTGATTTTTTTGTTTTTGTTTTTAATAGTGCTTTCAGGGTTTAGTTTGAAAACCTGGAAAATATTTTTCGAAAAATTATTTATAGAAAATGACTCATTTATTAGAAAATATTTTACTTTTCTTATGTTTGACTTAATGTTAGAAAATTATATTTTTTGTTTGGCTGAAAGTTAAAAAAAAAATGCGTTTTTTCTGTTTGGTTTATTTTCATAAAAATAAACATATTATTTTTTATATAATAATAATAATAATAATAATAATAATAATAATAATAATAAGTGATGGCGGTGGTGGTTGTTGTTGTGGCGATAGTGGTTGTGGAGTGGTGATGGGTGGCGGGTGGTGGTGATTATGGTAGTGGTGGTGGTTGTGGTGTTGGTTATAATAATAACCTAAAAACTAGCTTAAAAAAAAAGATGAGAGAGGAGAGAGAGACGGGAAAATAAAAAATTTGAAAATTGTCTTCCAACTAAAAATCTAAGGAAGACATTTTCGTTAAATTGAACTTCTTTGTTTCAATGAATATCTTCCTTCTGAAAATAAATATTACTACTGACTCTGTTTACAAAGATAACAGAGTTACCTAGTGTAAATCGTGACACCAGTTTTACTAGACCACAAGGTCTTTGACATATTAATATAGTTTTTAAATATATAAATTTTATATACTAATACTAAACTTGATATTTTAAAAAATTACTCATTAATTCAACCACAAACATATAAAATAGCACATATGGAGTATATATATATTTTTTAAACTAGCTATTTTGACTTTTAATGTGAAGATCGAGGAAAATGAAAAAGTTAGCTAGGCATGCATCCACTAACAAAGTTGAGATGGAGAAAATGAAATGGAATGATTCAATAAGGTTTTGTGGCGTAGAGTATTTTCATTACAAGTAATCATTAATCCCACGTACGGTTTCCAATGTATTTTTGGAGTCACGAAAAGCCAAGCATTAATTTCCAACCAGTTGACAAAAATATTAATGAGCAAATAATGCATCAGATGAGCACATACCAACCACCATGTATGTGTGTTGTGTGTTGTGTTCATCATTGCTTGCCCTTCGTGTGTACTGCACCTTTCATACTTTCTTCACATAATTTCCAATTCAATGTAATCAATAGAAAATCAGAAGTTAAGCACCTTGTGCTCAGTTAACACGTCTGGCTCTCTTTTAAGGAAGGTCACATGATCCCATAGTGGAGTATTGACTCTTTGGACTACACTAGATAGAAAAGTATATTAAACAAATATTACCATAAAGAAGGTGGAAAATTACTGCTTGTGCCGATAGGCGGGCCGGCAATATAATGCACTGTACTATAGGCTATTAAGACATGATGATTTTCTTCGATTTCATCTCTATACTTTTTGTTGATATTATTAGAATTATTCAATCAATCAACATGCATGTATCTTGACGTGTTTTTTTCACCTCCACATGTGAAGAGAAGAGTGTAAGTGCACAAATAGTGCATATTTTATTTTTTGGCTAAACTATTTGTCAAAACTTAACTAGGTTTATATTTTATTTAGTATATTTTAGACCGTATTTCAGTCTGGATTTCTTTAAGCATCACAATCTGTTGCCGGGATTTACTTCAACTACATTCTGGAACTGAGTCAGTGCTAACAAAGAATTTGCCTAACAAATTTCTAGTTTTTTGAACAAGTTTTCAGGCTGTCTTGAAAGAATGATCAGTATTATTTTATGAGAAATTGGCAGCATAAGCGTAGACAAATTTGTTACACAAATTTCGCTATTTAAAGGATGATTTTTCGAAGCTCAACACTCACGAATTTATAAGGATTAATTCGAAGGGTTTCCTGATTATTCTAAGTTGATTTTTATATGTTCTAAAATGGTGAAATCTTCTCAAGGATTAATAGCAATCATACTTTTTCGGTATGATTGCTACAGTGCCGGGTTAGGGTTGAACCGAATCGTAGTCATCCATACATATAAGCAATAATTTGTTGGACAAGAAAAATAAATGAAATAGTTAATTTTAAGGGCAAAAATGTCAATTTAACATTTAAGAAAAGAAAACCGTCACTTTAATAATTCAGGGAGAAAAAAATGCTATATACATATAACTCATGAAAAAAAGTGTCATTTTCCCTTTATTTACTTATTTATTTGTTTTATTTTAACAATCAACGGATAAAGTTGAAATTATTTGACAAGTATAAAGATTTTGTCAAAAAGTGTTAATCATTAGTTGTCCAAAGACACCGTTATCTGATCTAATGCATAATTCTAGAGTAATAGACCTCATATCTATTACAGTCTTACTCCAAATGATTTACAGGTTAGAAGTTCTACCAAGCCAAGCTTACGACCACACAAGTTAAGGTTTGAAAACATCATCCGTAGATAGTTTATTGTGGATTCATATAAGCACACATCCAACTAATGTTATTAGAATAAATAACATCGATTTTTCATAATAGTGCTTGTCTTCATCAAATATCAATTAGTCCAACCTTATTAATAATTTGTCTGTGTCTTTGGCAGTGACATTGACAAATTCTATAACTATATGGTCTTGTTTGGTAAATAATCAGCCTATCAGCCAATTTTGGCTTATTTGACTACTATTAGTTGTTTGGTTAATAAGCTTTTTGTAACTCCAAAATGCTAAAATTCAAAAAGCTACTCAAAGTAGCCTTTTCAATTAGCTTTTTGAGAAAATAAATTATACCAAACAGCTATCAGCTAACAGCTAATTTATCAAACAACTTTCTACAATCAGCTAATATTATCAACAAATCATACCTTATAACCCAAACAGCCAACCCAATCAGCCAACAACCATTTACCAAACAGGGCCTATATCTTCCTGAGGGGATTGGAATTGAATCGGTTTAATAGACAAATTTGATACTACATGTTTCTCTCCTTTTTATTTTTATTCATATAAAATAAATACGTGACAAATTATTGTGTGGACTATGGATGCAATATATATTTTTAATATACTAAAAATACATTATTTATGTATTGAATGTACATTATTTGATAATATATAAAAAATCAAGTACTTTCAAATAATGTATTTTATGTATACAAATAATGCTCCTATCCTCACATGTGTGGTCTCTAAGCAACACCGGGACCTCATTACTTTTTATGGCCGCTAAATAACACGTAGACCACAATACTTTTTTTTTTTTTATAGAGTGACACAAAAGTTTGAACAATAATCTTTCGCATGAGGCTAGCTTTAATGCTAAATTAAAAATATGTTATTTTTTCAACTAAAATATTAATTAAGCTATTAGTTGTACAACATATTTATGCTTTATATGCTCAATAGGCCAAACTTCTTTGACAAATTATTCTGGGGACCCGGGTCCACCTTGCAAGTTAGACCCATGTCTAAACATTCACAATTTATATATTGTATGTTCACAATTTACATATTGAATATTCATAATTTTATATATTAAATGTTCACAATTTACATACTAAATGTTCACAATTTAAATTGTGAACATTCAGTATCTAAATTATAAATATTCAATATATAAATTGTGGGGAGGGGGTGCAAATCAAATGGCTTGACTTGGAAAAGTGGTTGGCATTGCAAGTTATGTTATGATGCCAACATTTTAGCTATTGACCGAGTTTATCTTTCGAATGAACCCTGCACGGCTGCACTACTTTGTTGGAGGCACCATTCGGTAGGGGTGTGCAATCGGTTAATCGTTGGTGTGTAATCGGTTAATCGTTCGATTAACCAAACCGTTATAACTAAGTTTTTAAAACCTTAACCATTAATTGATCTGAACTATGCATTACCGAATTAACCAAATCGAAGTTTTTTTTTGATTATTCAGTCGATTAACTGAACTTTTTTAAGCTAAAGTTTGAAATTCTAAAAATAATACCTATAATAATAAATTCAATTAATATAATAAATATAATAATAAATCCATAAGAAAATATACAAAAAAATAATACTATAACAACATTACAAATTCATAAGGATTTTACATATTATATTATATATATATATATATATATAAAATTTAACCGTTTGGTTAATTCGGTTAACCGAAGTTTCAAACCAAATTAACCGTTAACCTAAATTCATAATTAAAAAAAAAAAAAAAAACTCTAACCATGAACCGAGCCGAAAAAGTTCGGTTTAAAAACAGCTAACCGAACTTTGTCGGTTCAATCAGTTAACCAAAAATTTATCGAAGTTTGCACACCCCTACCATTCGGTCAAGATGGGTTTGACCAAATGGTTGACGTTTCGTCTTGTAACCTTTCGAAAGGTACCATTTGATGCAGCTACGTTTTGTACCATTCGAACCACTCTGCGGAGTACCGTTCTGGGAATTAATTCTGACGTTACGGAATTAATTATGAATTCATTCTAATTTTAAATTTTAAAAATAATTTTCAGAGTAATGGGTGGATGTTTATTACGAAGGTTACAGTATGGGTTTTGATCAACTAGTGATTATGTCATGTTAATTGCGGTTACAGTATGGGTTTTGAACTAGTATGTCATGTTAATTGCTATTAATTCATCTTCTTATGTATAAGCTTTGGTTGAACAGGTGATTTTAAAAAACACTAATGTAAGCTTTCTTCCTCTTAAAATTCTGCTCTTTCTACTGAAGCACAAAAAGTCAACAGTTGACTCCACTGAAGCTCGAACCCACTCCCCTCCATGTGGGAGTGTAAATCGGGTGCCACTAGACCAGGCGTCTATCGTTAATGAGTTTAGTTGATAAGATTAAGCAAATAGAAAATAAGACAAGTAAAACAAAATACCAAAATTTGGTTGATTCAAGCTAAGATGTCAAATATTGTACTAAGGATTAGGGAATTAAAACAATTCATAAAGTAAGTGAGATGCAAATAAGTGTCCAAATACCACTCTCATATCTATTTGGACTTGCAACCTCACCTTGAACTCCACTCTCGTGGTAATTCAACCCAAGGTTACCCAAACAAGAACACAAGGCATAAATTCTCCTTAACACTCGAAATACTCTCGTATTAGGCATCAAGTTTGTAAATGTGTGACTAGTGTACAAGCTCTAGTATCGTAGCAACAAACGCACTCCAAATAAAGCATATAATTGGGATCCAACAATTATATACAATTTCACAACAAACTGGGATCCAACAATTATATACAATTTCACAACAAACGCAATTCACACAACAAACCCTAGAACACCCAAATAATCCCTTTAATTTATGCAATACAACTCATATAGGCATCAATAGCAAGAAATCAAACGAAATCCAAGTCCCAAAACACTTAGCTACTCATAATATAACAATAGATACACAATATTAAAAGAGTAATTAAAAGCATAAATGGAAATCAAAGGAAATAGATGAATAAGAAAACTTCTCTATTGAAGTTTTGAAATCCAAGATTTGCAATATTCTTGAGCTTGAAAATTGAAAGGAACAAGAAATCTACTCTAATCTAAGCTCTTCTAGAGCTAAACCAAACTAGAAAAAGAAAGGGAAATGAAAGTTTGGTTTTTGGGTGGAAAGAGTTCTTAAAATTAAAACAAGACAAAAAAAAAAAAAAAAGTGCCCTTTAAATGTTGCAGAAGCTGGCCACGGGTGTGCGTGCCTATACCTGTGCCCAGCATAACCATGCCCACTGTCTTGTGGGCTAGTGCAAGCAAGGGCGTGCCCAGACTCGTGCCCACAAGGGTATGGCCACGCCCGTGGCTAACAAGGGAGGCCTCCAAGGTCTTCAGTAATTGCTTTTGTGCTCTCCTCAAACAAAAATAAGAAATAAATAATCATCTTAGTAATAAAATTAATCATACTCTCACTTTGCACAACCTATCAATCCAAAAACCAACTTGCTACAGTACAACTTGTTTCAAGAATCACCTTAGATTGGCATAAAAGTTCCATTCTCAAGCCAAAAACTAAGTACCAAAACCATTAAAGTATGTGAGGATTTAGTGTGCCCAAATACTAATAAGTTGAGTTTATGCAAAACTTGGGTTTGAATGAGATTCTATAGGCTTGCCCTTCATATTCTCACTAGTTCAACTCTAATATTGCATGCTAAAATCAAGTAAGACTTTTATTAGTCTTGTAATAGGGTTAAGAGTGAAAGGTTAAGAAAGAAGGGTATGGAAGTCATCAAACATGTAAATTTGAATAAAAATTGAATAACTATAAATACTACAATAACCAACAACTATATATTAAGGATAAATTAGCCTTTTAAAATGAAAATACAATAAATTGATATCAATAATAATATACTCAAGGTAGGTTGCTTGCTTTTCATTAATAAGCCAAAAAAAAAAAAAAATTTACCAAATACTCATTTTAAGTATTTGACCAAATCAAATAAAAAGGTCCAAACAAGTCAAACTTTAACTGATCTTCCAAACCAAACTTTTGTTTGATCCACAAATCATATACGTTATTCCAACAATAACTTTGAGTTAATTAGTGGTAAAGTTGTACGTACCGATTGATATTTCATGAAGGTACGTAATAAGCACTTTAATTAAAATGAATGTTGTTTGAAAACAATTTTATTAATTGATAATTGCTGTTGTTGTCGTCCCTATACTAATTTATCCGCGCCACGACCTTGGTCTAAATGTTTTTGGCTGTATTACCCCTTAATGTTGCCCAAGAAGATCTAAGAGCATTTTATGGCCAAAAGTTCATGATGAGTTAAGGATTAATTGCATTTTTAATCTCTATATTAAGTAGAAGTGGTCAAATTATTAATTTCTTAATTATGCATCAACATTAAATTTTGAGAACCTTATTAAGTGATCAATAACTTTTGTTGAAAGATTGCATGTGTTTGGCGTATTATTATAAATTCTCATATCACTAACAACATATTTAGTTCACGGAATGGATTTTAATTTGAAGGAATAAGAATGTTATTTCAATTCATATTTTAATAGAATAGATAAGGAATAGAATATAAATTCTATTCCAATTTTTGGTTCTCTAAGGAATAGAACTAGCTAGAAGAAATAAAATTCTAATAGATTAATTAAAAATTTATCTTAGATTCACAAAGTTGAACCACAAAATCTAAGTATGAACTTACCAAACATGAACCTACTATTCAAATGAAAACCTAAGGCGAGTTTTATTATTCTACATTTAAAACACGATTGGTTGCCAAGGGCCTTGTGGTCCAGTGGTATCAAACCCTTCCCTGTATACGGGAGGTGGTGGGTTTGAGCCTCAGTGGACAATGTGTAGAAAGTCAGTAGCATTCAAAAAAAAAAAAAAAAACACGGTTGGTTATTGGAATAGGTGCAGAATGTAATAAGATTCTTGGAAATAGACTCATTGCATTGTTTATTTTGCCGTTTTATAGGAAGTGCACCTTTGTGTAGAAAGTCGTACCTTCAAGCAATGAATATATAAGGGTTTTCCATCATTACCCAAAAAAGTTTTTAAAAAGCTATAATTATTTGTTAAAGCTTTAAATAAATGTTCATATATTATATGCTCAACAAGAATTAAAGCATGTGCTCCACCCCAACTAAAAGTCTAAATTGATAGTTGAATTACACATTTATGTTTATATATTATATGTTAAACAAGAATTATTTATAATGTAAAACTCTATCCGAATGACCACGAAATCTTTTGACACAAATTACCATAACAAGTGGGCAACCCAACCCTGAACTTGGTAACTCTATCCCTTGCGATTATTTGCCGACTAGGATTACAAGGTGA
>CM008335.1:15996503-16007157 GCA_002525835.2 Ipomoea batatas | reverse complement strand
TGGTCCATGCAATAATTTGCCACTAGCAGGGAAGTTGGTCGACAACCACTTGTAATCACGCTCAGCTCCTCTTGGTCTTCTGCAGTGTAAAAGCCCAACTTCTCACCCAGCCAGTCCACTGGGACATTGTAAGCCTTATTCAAAAACCAAAAGGAGATGGACGGAGCAATGAGGTCTCGGGTCAGACCCTTGCACTCTAGGGTACCAACGAATAGTCATGTCCACAGTTCGGTTCTGATTTTCAACCCGCTGTTGTGGGTAATACACGAAAATATAAAATATATAATAATAATAATAATAATAATCCTAAGAAAAAGGATTATTAAAACTGGAAATTTCTAGGAAAGATAAGCACATGGAAGAAAATGATTTTTGGCTAGGTTGTAAGTACAAGTCAGAGTTATACTTTATCCTTAAAACTTTGTTTGTTGTGTCCCAATGTGTTAGGAGCATTGCAACTTAAGTTTTTCATGATAAAACATACTACGATTCTAAGTTTTGGGCACCTCATCCACAACTTATATAAGAGTTGTAGGATTAAATTGCTTTTAATCATGGCATTAAAACTAATAATAATATTTGTCTTTTATCAACTCATCCACAACTTATATAGGAGTTGTAGGACTAAAGAGCTTTTAATCATGCCATTAAAACTAATAATAAAATTAGTCTTTATAACCTCTATAAATTAATTCAAAATCTCTAGTGGTACTTACGAGACGAGAAGTACCCAAGTGGACAAAAATGCCTGCATATACGAGTCAAGCTTTTTCAGACTCATTTTAGAATTTGATGTCCCCCTTCCCTCCCACGCGTGAGAGAAAGCTTCTATGATATGCAATTCAATTTGCCTTAGAAAGGCTATTGTATATATAGTTGTGCAAACTCACTTCCAAACCAATGTAGAACAAAAGCTTCTTTAAAGTCTTCCACATTAATTCTCCAACTCAAATGGGTTTACTTTGAGAATCAATTTCTCATTCACTCACTATCTGTTTTAGCGTACAATATATCAATCTCTTCATCTAACTAGAAGGAACATGAATACACTTTAACCCTACCCAAATCGACAATTCTTGATTTCAGAATCGATTGAACCATAACTGAACCCTTTTATTAACGTTCCACTTTCGATTTCAACAACTTGTAATATTTTAATCTACTAGGATTTGATAACTATAGACTTTTGCCAACTATTGTGCGTAACTTGTCCATAAAATTCAGCTTTTACACTTTCCAAAGAATTATCTATTTAAAATATATATTAGCCAAGCATCCAAAAAAAAAATCATAATAAAGTAAATTTGAATGCTATGAAGGAAAAATCGATATGGAAGCAAAACTTTCATGAAACTATGTTTATAAAGTTTTTTTTTTATATTAAAAATTTTTTGGGGCTTAAAGAAATTTAAAGGCAAATAAAAAATCATTTGAGCTTACTAAATATTAAGCAATAACCTAATCTTTACAAGTATTAGCCTATAACATTAGTTGGATTTCTATGCACTATCATTGAACCAAAGGGTACAAAAAATTGTGAATTGGGAAGTAACTTTCAGAACCTAAACAAACCCATTAGCTACATTATTTGTTAGCATCAAAACCAAGATTATTCAACACATATTTGCTAATAGTAAATATGGAACAATAATTTGCAGTGGTTAATAACCACCTGTAAGGTTAAACGAAATCTTATCTGAATGATTATTTGACAACGATTTTTATTTTGCGACACATTTATCAACTATTCTTCAAAATCGTCAGGAAATCACTTCGTAACATGCATATAGGTAGTAATTGAATAATCGCCTCGAAATGTCCCTGTGGGCTGTGGTGTTTATTATCGGTGCTAAATGTATAGTTTCTAGTAGTGTTGGCAACACAAATTAAACTAGTTGTATTTTTATTTATAAAAATGCCACTATAAATGGAAAATATTTAGGGGGCGTTTGGTTCAAGTTATATGAGATAACTAAGGTTATATTTGCTTGGGAATATAAGATTCTCCTGTTTGGTTCAAGTTATGTAAGATTCCCAGGGAATGTAATATAACCTCCCGATTAAGTTTTTAGCTATTGGAAGGGAATGTGAGATACACCCCGATTTCTTAGGTAATCTCACATTCCCTTATCTTATTACTAATATTAAGTTTTTGGAATTTTAATCAATTTATCTTATTTCTGTTGTCTTATTTACCTACTTCAATTTTAAACCAAACACAGTTATCTAACATTCCCAGTTATCTAACATTCCCAGCAATCTAACATTCCCTAAGGTAATCTAACATTCCGTGAACCAAACGCCCCCTTATAGTATATAAATAACTAAGAATAACTTTTTCACAGAAAATGATGACAATATGAGTGAACATAACATATTGTCATATCATAATTATATCTTATTTTCAATGGTACTAACTAATTGCATTTTAACTACAAAATGTGTTTTCACAATTGTTTAAAAAAAAAAAAAAAAGAAGAAGAAGAAGCGTGAACATGAATTTTTTTGTTACATATTTCATATTTGTAACCATAATATGTTTTGTCATCATTACATTTGATCATCAAGCCAAAATTACTATGACACCATAATGCACATAAAATTAGTAACACCTTAATTTTACAAAATTGTTAATCTTTTATTAGTGAAAATTTAAATGTAACAAATGCTAAATCATCACAATTATTGTTACATCTATGTAGAAGAAGCTCTCACAATTATTACAACTAATACTGCTAACTACGGTTAAATTTCAAAAAAAAATAATAATAACTACAGTAATTTTTGTCATAAAATCTATTATTTATAATGAAATTATTGAGTATATTACAATGTTAAAACAAAACAAAAACAAAAAAGAGTATTTTACAAAAGAATTTGTAACTGAATATCCTAATTCTTTCTCCAATCCGTGGCGGCATGCAGGCAACAGCGAAGTGAAATTGAAAGAAAGATTGATAAGGTCAAGGTCTACAACGTCAAATCTGTCTCCACTTCTGTCTTTACAAAGTAAAAACCCTAGGCTGCTGAAAAAGGGTAGGGTTATCCTCACACTCCTCTCTCACATTAAAAAAAAGTCTCACTTTTAAATCATCACATTTATAATTTTTTTTTATTTTATTTATATACAAACAATGCTCTTTCACTTTCAAAATAACTTCATTTTCAAATTACATTATATACTCCATATAATAATTTTAAAAAAAATACAAAAAGGCTGCAACATTTCAATGCTTCACCATGCAACAATCTTTTTTATACATTGCAAGCATGCACAACATGCAAACTTCCTTTACATTTAAGCAATAATAATAATAATAATAATAATAATAATAATAATAATAATTTTTCCATCAAGCATATCATATCATTTTGCAACTTCCCTCTTTTCAGGATAGTAACACCCTAAGGCTCTATTTGGCACACCTAATTGAAAAACTAGTAGTTAATAAGTTAACTACTTGAAATTAAAATATTTGATAAAAATAAGAGTTAATTACCGATTTTGTCCCTCGACTATTGGAATTTCACCACTTTGGTCCTCGACAATTTTTCTTGTTCGACTATTGGGATTTCACCACTTTGGTCCTGATTTAACGGTTGTTTAACACCAAAAAAATTAACCAATTTGGTCCTCCGTTTATTTTGGTGTTAAACAACCGTTCAATCAGGACCAAATTGGTAATTTTGCTATAGTCAATGGACCATTTCAGTAATTAATTTTGACTGAAATGGTCCCTTGACTATAGTGAAAATTACAAATTTGGTCCCGATTTAACGAATATCAAATGGTAAAATAAACGGAGGACCAAATTGGTTAATTTTTTCAAAGTCGATGACTTAATTAGGCAAGAAAAATTGTCGAGGACCAAAGTGGTGAAATCTCAATATTCGAGAGACCAAATCGGTAATTAACTCATAAAAATAATTATTGAATTAGCTGATAAGTGTAAAAAGACATAAAAAAATAAACAAAGATATTATAATTTTGATTAATGAATGGTCACTAAAAAAAAAACGCTTGGCCTCATTTTTTTTGTCAAATATTTTTATTTATTATGAGCTCATAATAGTACAAATGGCCACATATATGAGCTCATTAATTTCACAATAGTAATGCTAAATTATTATAGTCAAATGAACTTAATATAGAATGGTGACTACAAAAGAACACACAATAGTTTTATTATATTAATACTAAAGTACTACCTCCGTCTCATTTTGGTTGTCTGATTCGTTTAATGAAACTTGATTGAAGTTATTTTTAATCTAATTTTTTGTAATATTAAGTTTAGCATTAAATTAATACTTAACTTAGTATTATGAAAAATTGGATTAAAACTAATTTTTTTCAAGTCTCATTAATCAAATCAGACACATAAAATAGGACAGAAGGAGTAATAGATCGTACAATCATCATGCATATATGTCGAACAAATATCTATCTACAGGAGAATACTAATGGAGCATCGTCGTTTGTCAACTGAGGTGGCGCGAATTGATTGGATCCCCAAATTGTGCTACCTCAATAGATATATATGACCAAATTAGATTGGCCCATGTGCCACTGGTCATATGTACAAATGTAAGTTTACTGCTATTAAAGATCGAACACAAGTACACAATTCTTATCTCTTTGCTGTACTCTCAACTCTCACCCATTTGATCTAATCTATGTTGTACGGTGCCCTATGAACCTTGTAAAATTTAAAGACAATATTGCAATAATGCAAAATTTTAGTACATGCATTTTAAATATTTTTTCTAAAATTTTGAAAATAAAACATCAATTCATTACCCAAAAAAATAAGAAGTCATAATATTATACACTATTCATTGTTCAAACCAACTATTTTATCTTAAATTTAATTATTTGTGTTTTATAATACTTTTAATGTAATTTCTAAATATATAAATTTTATATACTAATACTATACTTAATATTATAAAAAATTAAATTTAAAATAACTTGAGCCAAGTCACGTTAACCGAACAAGACACATAAAATGATACGGATGAAGTATTATTTAAGATTGGATTAAGATGACACATAAATAATTGAGTCTATCAAATAAAATTGAATGAGTTAATTTCATTTTTTGTTCTAGATTTATAGATGAGAGTCCATATATTTTTAATCATTTTTTATTAGAACATCCACATTTGGTCCTAGTATTATTGTGGCATGACCACATTTGGTTTTAATAAAAAAGACTAAAAATGGACTACCACCTATATATATATGAATCAAATAAAAATGCTTTTACAGGTAAAAAAATATGCACAATTGCTAACCGTAGAAGCAGTCCAAATCAACAGCCCAGATTGAATATTAATTTAAAAACACGTGGTGGCATATTTGTAATTTTGAGTAAGTAAGTCAGATTGTCTTTTTTATCTGAGTGCACATTTTTCTTCATCGAGTGTACATTTTTCCTTCTTCAAGTATATATTTCTCTTCTTCGAGCGCATCTGTTTTGTTTTAGTACTTAGTTTCTCCTTTGAGTACACATCTTTGTGCATTTGAGTGCAAAACTTTGACGTTCAAGTGCATGTTTAATTTTGTAGCCTTCGAGTGCATATTTTCCTTTCTAAGAGTGCACAATTAATTTTCTTCTAATTTTCCCTTTTAATATCTTTTTTTAACCCTTGTCTTCTAGTACGTGATCATCTTTATGCTTTTAATAGTAAGACACACATGCACTAGTAAGACACCCTTCGAATTTTTCTTTTTAGTGTCCTTTTTTCTCCCTAGCCTTCTAGTGATCCTCTGTATGCTTTCAAGTACTCAATTTAATGCCTACATGTGTATGTGTTTCTTACTATTGTGTAAAAAAATACTTAGCATTCAAGTGAACCCTTTTTTTTCTTCAGTGCAGATTTTTTGCCTTCAAGTGCATATTTTTGTGCCTTCAAGTGCATAATTCTAGGCAGTATTTGTTATATGTTGTGCATTTTTTTCAATAACATATAACTAAATTTCTAATGAAATTGTGAGATTTACAAACGATTTGTATGGGTAATTATTTTAAGAGAGTCATTGTTCACGGTTCACCGCATTTTCGCATCGGAAGTAGCCTGCGTACCTGATCCTAAACACACACACACACACATTCTTAGGCTTTGGTGAGGTGAAGGCCGTAGGTGAAACATGCGGATGAATCTCTGCCCTAGATTAACTCCTCTTTAAAAAATAAAAAAAATAATAATAATAAAAAAAGAACTTCGTCATCTACAATCTACAACATTGTGCACCAGAAGGCACAACAATATGCACTGAAACATAAAAATATGCACTAGAAGGCACAAAAATATAAAAACAATTATTGAAAAGACTAATTAAATTTAATATAGGATTTTCAACATAAATCATAAACGACCATAAATAATAAACAAGCAGATAAAATTCAACTCAAATTAGTAATTAGTGATCAAGATTAACTTATCTTAAAAAAAAAAAAAGTTCGCCACCTATGGAAAAGCTCAACAATATGCTCTGAAACGCTTAACAATATGCTCTAAAAGACTCAACAATGTGCTATGGAGGGTCAACAATGTTTAGTATCGCAAAACAATATGCACTTTGAAGACACATCAATGTGCTCTAGAAGGCTCAATAATGTGTACTCTAAGGCAAAACAATATGCACTTCGAAGGCACAACAAAATGCTTTGGAAGACACAACAATATGCTTTGGAAGGCTCAACTAACAATGTGATCTGGAATGTCAACAATGTGCACTGGAAGAAAATTAATGTGCTCTGTAAGACACAACATTGTGTTCTGAAAGACCAAAAAAATAATTAACTTACACAAAATTACCATAATAGAGACCTCACCCCTACAATAAGTTGGAAATTTAAGTGGTTATTTTGTGGTTCATATGTAGGGTCCACTACCAATTTAGGTCAAGTCAAAGTGGATTCGAGTTTTCCTAAGTAAAACAAAGAAATTGATATTTTGTCGCTCAAAATGAATAATGAGTGAATGATAAATTAATTATCATAGTAGACTCATTTGAGTTGAAAAAAATAGAAGTAAAAATACTTGGAAGAACCCTTTGTTCTACAATGAAAATGTGCATGTGTTTGCACTCATATAAATACAAATCTCATTTTAAGGGAATTTGAAGTATTGCAAACATTATGGTCCAAACAACTGTGTGGACCATAAATAAAAAGTACAACATTATTTGTGTACATAAAGTACGTTATTTGAAGTTACTTTATTTAAGTATTGAAAGTACATTATTTTATATATTATCAAATAATGTACATTTAGTACACAAATAATGTAATTTTAGTATATAAAAAATGTATTTTGTATATCATAAATTTTCTCTGCAAGTATTATTTTCATATTTAATGTACTGTTACAGAGGTTACAATTTGATTTTAAATCAGTTGTAAATGTCATGTTCGATTAATTTGTTTTTTCTAAATAAAAAAAATTAAAAGTATAAGGAAGTTTTGGAGATTTTTTTTTTTTGAATACTACCAACTTTATTACAATGTAGTATCTGTTCATAACTACTTTCTCAACCTATAAAGTACAAGAGTTAGTATCGCCTCCACTTAGGCTCGAACACACCACCTCCTGTATAAAGGGAATGGTTTGATGCCACTGGACCACAAGGAAATTTTGGAGATTTAAAAATAAACAGAATAAAAATCTTCAATCTGTTGATTGAAAATGATGTTCATAAGTAAAGTGGGTCAAACATTTATTTATTTATTTATTTATTTATTGTTGTTGTTGTTTTAGTTTTTGGACCAACAATTTAAGAAAAGCTATTTTAGCAAGTCAAAGAGTTAAAAGTGGATCAAATAACCAAAAATTTTATTCAAAAAGTTGTTTACCAAACCAGAGTTAAGTAAGTAATAAGTTCAATTCATTTTCTTATATAATTATAACATTAAAATTTTAAAAAAAAATTAATAGTTACTTGAGTTTGATGGGCCATACTTACATTTTAAGATGTCTCCAAGTTAGTTATAGATATATGTTCAAAAATGTTACATTATTTAATAGAATGCTATATACCTTTATTTGATTTTAAAGAATATGATATTTTTGAAACTCTTAAATTAAAGATGATTTTATAAATTACTTTTTGGTATATTTTTAAAATTTTATTTTATCAAAATTTGTAGATATTATAAAATTTGCTACAACATTAAATGAGTAATATGATATTTTAAACCAAACACGTCATAGACACAACTCTAGTAAGCAATTAAACAAAATGCACGATAAAAGCTTGATCCAATGATACTCATTGATAATGATGTCACTACGGTGTGTTTGGTTCGCACGTGGGAATCGGAATCTGTATGGATATCAAATACTTGGTAAGAGTAATGGGTTTTGGTGAAAGTATTTTACATTTTTGGTAGTAGGGTGAAATGTGAATGATTATTAATAGTTGGAGAAAAAATGTGGAAGGAAAATGAAACCCTTATTTCATTAGGGTATGTGTTTTTCAATTAATGGGTATTCCAAACCCATAGTAGAATTCTAAAAACCTATCAACCAAACAATAACAACCACTTTGATACTCATACCTTATGTCTAAACCCACCAACCAAACACACCCTATATTGGAGACGGAATATTAACATCCCTCAACATTTTTTGTTATGAATCACAATTCTATGAGAGCGTTTTATCAATCTTAATCCGTGAGACGGGTTAAATATAAAATAATTGTTTATTATTATGATAAAATTGATAGATATCATAATACTTATGACACCAAAAATTTAATACTGATTTGAAATAAATAAACTGCTACTTAGAATTGATATTGTAATATTTATATGTGATATTATGATACGGAGTACTATTTAGGGTAAAAATGATTGTTATTAATGATAAATATTATTATAATTATAATTAAAATAATTGTACTACTTACAAAGTGTAATTATAATATAAATATTGTAATGCTTATATGTGAAATGTTACTTATAAAAGAAAATGTAATATTTATTATAGATAATGCAATACCTATTTGAATTAAAAATAAATCGTTAATTATGATAGATATTGTAATACTTATATGTGAATTGCGATACTATTTTGAATAAAACTTATTTGTTACTAATGATAAATAGTGTAATAATTATAACTAAATTTGTGATACTTACACACTAGTTGTCTACAACCCACCCATCTCACACATAAGGATATGTGTGAGACAGTCTCACACGAGTTTTTGAAATATAAATAAATAAATAACATATATCTCACATATAAGGATATGTGTGAGACGATCTCACACGAGTTTTTGAAATATAAGTAAATATAAATAAATAAATAATATAAGTATATATATATATATATATATATATATATATATATATATATATATATAAAGGAGATGGATCAGGTGAGAACCACATGACCAGGAGAGGAATGAGAATCCATCGCAACCGTCCATCTGTCCAGATCTAATAACAGATCATAAACATTTTTTTTAATGCAGTAGCATTTTTGTAATTATACTGTATTTTATTTATTGTTTAATTTTATACTTTTTTGTATTAATATTTTTAAAATATTTTTAATTTTTTTTAATAACGCAATATGTTTAATTCTAATTAAATTATGAAAAATATAATAAAATTGACAAGTATTAATACATTCAAATAATCTGATTACGTGAAAATAGATGATTGAGTGGATGGAGTATAAAACTTATGGATTCTATTACATGTACTCCCAAATTCTATTTCCTCACTTTTCCTTCATGATATGACAACTAATGATAGAATATTTTCATTATGTGGGTTCCAAAAATAGTGTTTAATTATATCAAAAATTTGTAAAAGGGAGTTGACCTTAGAAGTAAAAAGTGAAAGTTTATGTAGTATTTTTCTAAGTCTTATATTTAAAAATTACGAGTTTAATTCGAGATATATTTAAAAGAGTTCAACTAAATATACTCCCAAATGTTTTCAAAAAAAAAAAAATTATATACTCCCAAATCTTAGTCCTTATATTTTACTCCATGATGTGATAATCTACTTTTTTTCATATGGAATCCTAATACAAGTTTCTACATAAAAAATTTGTGTGTAAAAGTAAAAATTAAGAGTAAAAAATAGACTAGATATAGTATTTTCCTATTAAGAACACAAAATCAACTGAATCAATACCATTAATTTAAAAATCTGACTATGTTCTTTTGTTGTCTTCTCAGGACTCAGATCGAGAATCCCACATTCTCTCCCCACTTATGATGTTTACCGGTACCTTATCCTGGCCCAGACAACATGAGACCCATGACATGGGCAGCCCAGAAACATTGTGGCCCACCCTTGGACCATCGGCAAATTATTAGGGGTGTAAACGAGTCGAGCCGCTCGCGAGCCACTCGGTCAAAGCTCGGCTCGAATTCGGTCAACTTCGAGCTCGAGCCGAGCTCGAGCTGACTCGTTAAGTAATCGAGCCGAGCTCGAGCCTAAATATTTTAGGCTCGTGGCTCGTCGAGCCGCTCGCGAGCCAAACATATTAATTAATTAATATATATATATATATATATATATAAAATAAAGATTAAAGAGTAACTATAAATACATAACTACTTAACCCTAATCAAAATGCAAGCTTCAGCATTTCAGCAGTTCAGCCGCCGCAGCATCAGAGTAGC
>CM008335.1:15981667-15993210 GCA_002525835.2 Ipomoea batatas | reverse complement strand
TTTCTTGTGTATTTCATTGACGCTGTTACAAAAGTAAATAATATGCTTGGAATTTGTTTTCCTGGTGTTAATTGTGAGTAATTAGTCTGTCGGTGTACTACTGTACTGGTGATTGTGGGCACAATAAGTCTTCTATTATCTGTAAATGATTTTGCAGTTATTGTACCATTATTGTTGGTCAAGATTTAATGCTTCAACATATACACAGATGGCTAAAAAGATTCAGAGTTTAGCTCTGCTTTGTGTGTGTTTTTTCCTATATTATGAATTTATTATGATTTCACAATGAAGGCTAATAAATAACTTTTATAATAGTGAAACTTAAAATTATTAATAATGTTGTATTCACATGGATTTGGCACCATCTTCAATGGCGACCAGCTCCCGCAACCGAGCCATCAACTGTTCGAAATCGTCGTCCCTCTTGAGGAGGCTGAGCCGCACATAACGATCTTCGGCGCCGAATATGCTGCCTGCTCGCCCTATGATCTTCGCCGCTTCCATGACTGCACTGCAATCTGTTTCTTCCTCCCTTAAACACTTCACCCAAGCATACGCTGCAAGTTCAATTCATACACTCTGCGTTTATTCCCAGTTTCATCAATGGAAACTAAATCAAGAACAAGACTCTGTACCTGGAGAGGGTCCTCGAATTTTCTCGAAAAAATTGCAGTACTTGGGAGAAATTTCTTGGAGGGTGAATCTATGAGACTGGGATATAATCTGGCTCAGATTTTTCCATCTGTTCTTCATTTTTTCATAGGAAAAGTTGAAGATTCCCCTGCCATCACCCTGGACCACTGTTTTCAGGAGAGTCAGAGCCCTCAACTGTGTCTCCTTTGAAATTCCCAGTTCTGCTGCGTTTATATACGCCACCATGTTTTCATACACACTCTTATCTTTCACAATTGCCCACCTGCGTTACCAAAATACCAAAGAAAATGAATAATGATAATCTTACCAACACCTATTCAACATATAATATATGAAATAAGAAAAACAGTCAAATAGTCAACATATGTATTTTTCTCACCCGAATCTGCTTCCAGCATGGCCGGTGAGCTTGGAGATGGTGAAAATGGAAAGATCTTCATCAGCCGCAGCAGGGATGGCTGTGAAATGAGGCCAGTAATAAGCTCGATCATAAATTGTCCCTGCAAACGGACCTCCTACAACCGGCGCCCTCAATTGGCCATCTGGATTGTTGGGGGAAGTTACAAACTCGATCACATTTCCAGCTCCATCTGTATCATTCCTCAACAAAGACGGATCTCCTTGGAATTCATAATTTTTTGTCTCAAAATATTCAGTCTGTGTCTTATAAAGCTGCGGACAAAGAGAAGACAAAATATACCTGTAAATAGGATTCATTCTATCTCAACTAAAAGTTTAAATTGATAATGAGAATCTGTGCCTGGTAATAGGGGATTTTGGCGACGACTTTTGCCGGTGAAAGGGAGGAAGAGTTTTCCAAAGAAAGAGCATAAACAGCCGCATTACAGAGCTGAGTTGAGCCGACACCAAAGACGATATATTTGGCGTCGGTGATTGCATTTCCGGCAATGGCGTGCACTTTCCGGATGTGATTCTCCAGTTGTTGGGAGAAAAGTGAAGGATTATTTGGAAATGAATAGCTCATCCGATGCCATCCTGACACAACCACCGCACTGCTAGCTGCATTTTGCACCCAGAAAGGCTCCAGAAACAAAGGATCCCCACTGCTCAGCTCAATCAACACACATTTCCATCTCTCAGCTTCTAAATTTCATTAGACCTAGAGAGAGAGAGAGAGATGGAGAGCATATATGCATACCTTTCAGCATCAGCAAAGCAATCAGGCAATAAGAGAGAGCAATCAGGAGCAGAATAGCAGGTGTGGCACTCACACACAGGTGTAATACCATCATCACCGATCTTCCCGTCGAGATACGCTCTGCCATGGCCGGAGCACTGAAGCGCAGCCACAGCCTCCGCCGCCGCCGCCGCGTCATGGCTCCACTTCAGCTCGTGGTTTCGCAGGCGGAGCCTCCACTCTCCATCTCCCCGATACAAAATATTCGCAACCAACAAAATATTGAGCAGTACGGAAACTATAAGGCAAAACGCATAGCCAAACCCCTGCATCCCTTCGGCCATGCTTTATTATCCTCTGCTTTTTGGGACCTCCAAATATTTAGGAAGATTCTGATCTGAGGTTATATAATTGCAGATGTTGTTGGAATAGTGCAATGGACCATAGATGATATATAGACTCTGACATTCAAAAGTATTTATACCCCCATATCTGCCATACATACACTACTTATAACATGTCGAAGCATTTAATCTTGACCAACAATAATGGTGCAATTACTACAAAATCATTTACAGATAACATAAGACTTATTGAGCCCACAATCACTAGTACACCGACAGACTAATTACTCACAATAATTACATAATCATTTACAGATAACAGAAGACTTATTAGTGAAATTTTACATATATTAAAATTCAAATGAAAAAAAAATATAATTTACACGCATGCCATCAAAATGAAATATAATATATTATTTTAAAAAAATATACAACATGTTGTCGAAAAAAAAATAAAATAAACAACACCGGTTCAAATCACAAATTGACGTTGTTTATTATTTACTTCAGGAAACTATTTTCTATTTTTTGTTTTTAAATTTTTTCAGTTTTAAACAACTTCAGGTTGCTCCAAGCTTTACAACAAGGATATTTATTTGGGATTTGGGAATTGGGATATGGCGTCTTTGAGAGAGAGAGCAGAGAGGATGGAGTAAAAGTATTTACAGCATTACATGGGCCAAATCCTTGGAAGATATTGATGGAACTTTTGCGCTTATTCTTAGAATTAGCCCAACCCAAATTTTAAGGCAAATTATACTCCGTATCATGGAACCTGGTCCATGTTATATCGTCCGCCAAAATAATAAAATTAATATTGTAAGTTTATAAAAGAAAATCAAATTCATAAAAATATTATTGTGAATTCATAAAAAATATTACCAATTGTAATATAGTTAATAGTACTTATCAGTTAATCAATCATTACTTAAATATATTATTCTCCATTTTTAGTATAAATAAAATTAATATGTTTTCAAAAAAAATTAATATAAAATATATATTGTTAAAAGTGTCGTGTTAGTATATTTTAAATGAAAAATATATTGATATTTGTTTAATATAATATCATTTTAATAAGTATGTAATGAATTTGCAATAGTGACTTTATTAGTTAATGATAACTTTATGAATTTGTAGTTCAAACTTTATAAACTTATAATTGTGACTTTATGAACATGTGACTATATGAACTTAGTGTAATTTCTTAATGAACTTATAGTAGTATAGTGATTTGATGAGCCTACAATATTGGTTTTGTAAATATTTAGTTCATTTTAAAAAATTAAAAATATTAATATGTCTTATTTAAAATATATTAATTACAGCTATTTAATAATATTTTTATATATTATTTGTAAAAAAAAAAAAAAAATAAGTTGAAAGAATGATGACTTAAGTTCATATTGCTAACCAACTCCTGGTTGGCTTTTCCAATTTCCATTATATAAGTATTGAAAATTTCAAATTTAAATATAAAAACACTTACAAATATCATTCATTATTGATTGGGATGAGACTTAAACGGTTGAACCTATAACCTTTAATTCGGAACAAGAACAATGATGCTATCAGACCATAAGATATTTGACATTTGAACTATGAGTTACATTATTCGTAGACCTTCTAATGTTACAAAATGTTACATTATTGAAAGAATGTGTAAAAAAACACAATTTGAGATAACAAGACCAATATAAGATAAATTAACACCATTATCCTCTAAGACGCGACAAAACGTTAATAAATCAATTTCAAGAACCTTAACTTAAACAAGAATTTGAGTTACACTATCCATAGACCTTCTAACATGACATAATGATACATTATTGAAAAAATGCATAAGGAATTGAAACACAAGTAGAAATAATAGGATCATCATATAATCAACACCATTACCGTACCCTTTAAGAGTTCAAGACGTTACAAAGAGTTAAACAATCAATTTTAAATATGACTTGGGTCAAATGCTAAGTATAATGTCAAAATAAATTCCATTTAGTGTGAATGAGATAGCACATGTCTCTTTCAACTTAATCAGATATTGAGTTTAAGTTTTGAGAATGCAACTACCTTAAAACTCATGGGAGAATGAAAGCTTTGCCATTCTTTGTGGTCTTACTTAGTACAAACAAGGCTAGTCTTGGTATATGGTTACAAATTGACTAATTGAGGAAATGTTTAGTTAGTCCGCATGGGCAACTCAATTGGTCACATGGGTGAAGTTTGGGAGAAGAGGGCTGCTTCTCACACCAGCGGCAGTGTATGGGCAATCTCTCAAAGTAAGGGGGGCCTTCTTGTGCGCAATGGAAATTCAACCTTTTGGGAGAGGAGAAAATGTTTAGTTAGACAAGAAATAATAATAATAATAATGTGAAGATAATGTGAGGTTAGTTAAAGGTATGTATACCGTTACACTAATCACATTGTCAATTTGTCACATTTATATAACCTCGTGGGTGGTGGCTATTTGAGTGCTTTGAAAAATAAAAAAAAAAAAGATTGAGCAAATTAGAGGGTGACACGCATGCATGTAGCCTAATTAAAACTCCCATGGCTTGCATGCATGTAGATGTCATGTTAACGGGCCGACCATGAAGACAATCACATGCCGATGATATAGCATAGATCCCACTATACTACGTGTTATGATTGCTATGGCCAAGTGGGCTTATGAAACATCAAAAAGAGCCAACACTATATATAAATCTCGAACCTCATTCACCCACGTATCTCGTTATATTGTCTCTCACTCCTCATCACCTTATTTTACCCTACTTCTAATTTCTTCCTATTTTCCCACCTAATTTGAGTATTTGACTTTCATCCCTTATCTTAAACGTCAAACACGATCATTTTTGTATTTAAAAGTTACAAGTCAGATTCTTGTTAAGACCTTCTTAATAATCATATTGAACTAGTTACGTAGAGCACAATTTACCTGTTATGTAATTTATAAGACTATTACATAAGAGTTCAATTTATTTGATGTATGATTTTTAGACAATAAATATGAATTTTTATTGTCACCACAAGGTTTCAAGTTCAAATTTTCATGGGAACTGTCTATTTGAGCCGATCAACTATGAACTGACAATCTAAGTTGATTTACTTCATTGTGGTTGTTTGCTGGTTAGAGTCACAATGTTTATTTCACCTAAAATGTCTATTTGAATAATATAATGATTGTGGATTTTCTCGCAAATCAAATAATTGTATTGCTGGCATGGGGTGTGATCTGATTATGCTTCTTATAATTGAGTTTTTCTTTAATTATGGTGGTTGCATTAAAAAATGGTGTAACTGGCTTACGTGGAATTTATTTTTAGAAGTAAATATAGTTGTGATGATGTCCGCAGAGCACTCATAAATATCTTGTTGATGAGTCAGCCTGGTCGGAGAAGAAAAAGAAGTAAACTACTAATAAGATATGCAGTCCAATCTGTAGATATTTATGATCTTCATTCTCCGCCACCCAACACACTTGTTCGCCTTTTCATCCTCCACCGTCGATTTACCTCCAATATCCATCCTCATATCTAAATATTCACCAATATATGTCTTTATCTTTTCAAAATTTTTATTTATATATATGCATGCATGGTACCCTCACCTCTTTAAAAATAAAATAATTTTTGCATACTAAAATAAATTTTATTAGTATGAAATAATATAATGTTATTTGTAGTAGCATTATTAAATGATCTTTCAAATTTCTTGCTGATTCTATTTTCTATAAATATTTTCGTACATTGAATCAACCAAACCAATTACAGCCTTATTATATTTAGGGTGTGTTTGGTTCGCACATAGGAATCAGAATGAGAATCAATTACTTGTAATGTTAATGAGTTTTGATAAAAGTATTTTGCATGTGTTGGTAGTAGGGTGAAATTATAATGATTACCAATATTGAAATTTGGTTATGTATAACCCTATAATGGGAATAAAAGTTTTAAAAATTCAAAAAGAAAAAATCAAGACAATTATCCTAATATAATGAAATTCAAAGCACCAATATGAACAAAAAAAATTAAAACAAAAATCTAAAACACTCCTCCAAACTTAAAAATTAGATTACTAATAAGATGAAATAGTACTCGTTTTTATTTAGGAGATATGGTTTTTAGTAGAAGGGGTAATCAAATTCGTAGTTGTGTTTTAAAAATATGTCAACCACATACTAATTATGATTTTGATTCTCATTCATTTCTGGTATGTAAACCAATGAGCCAAACACACCCTTAGTTTTTCCTATTATAATATTTTATTTTAAGAAGAGTTTTACTGTTATATAATGTTCTGTACATCTGTATCTCACTATCTAGCTATCTCAAGTTCACCCATGAACATATTATGTGCACTGTGGACCTTTTATATGCACAATATACTTCATTTATTTGTTTAATTATTATTATATTTTAAATTGGCTAAAAGAATTGTATAGTAATTCATGATTTTTTTTGAAAGATTAATTCATATATTTAATTTAGAAAACATGTAAAAGTACTAGTAAGTAATTCGATCTACACATTTAATAGTTTAATTAAAAACAGTTACATATCACGTACAAATAATATAATCAATATTTTAACAGGCTTAATTGAAGAAATATGAACACCATATTATATGTAGGTGTTATGTTTCGGGTTGTGCGCCCTAAAGCAAAACTCAATTAGAGATATGAATTTGGTCTTATTGTTAACAGTCGCATGACATAAAAAAAAAAGAGATATAGATTTAATTTTATTGCGGACACTAGTGTGTAAACATTATGCATATCTCACAAATTGAAGTTTTAACTTATTTATGTTTTAGGTTTTTTTACACATTTATTTTTCCTTCTTATTATTCTTCCTTTATTTATTTTAATTACTTTTATAAGGATAATAATACCAACTTTTGAACCTAACATTATAATTAAAAGTGCATTGATGCTATCTTTACCCAATTCACATGCTCATGTACTCGTGTTTATCATCAACTAAAACATTATTGTCTATATTTCAAAAAAAAAAAAACATTATTGTCTAATTTAATTAGTCAATTATATATTAATTAATTTCCAATTAAACTATACGTACTATCCAATTTTTAAAATTCATATATCATCAATCAAAATGGTACAGATTGAGTATTAATGTTGCCAGTATACATCTTGATGCAAAATTTTACAATAAGGTATGCTAGCTTTTACAAAGTTGTAATTCCCCTTTATATATGCATCTCTAATAAAACACAATTGGCCATGTTTGGAAACATAGTTTATTAGTCAATTTTGACTTATTTGACCATGTTTGACATGATTAAACAACACATATAAGTGTTTGAGTAATTAGTTTTTTTTTGTAACAGCTTATTGCTTCAAAACGTTAAAATTCAAAAAGATGCCCAAAGTAATTTTTTTCGATCAATTTTTTTAGAAAAGTCATTTTGCATGTAATCTGTTATCAGTTAATAGCTAATTTACCAAACATCGACTACAATTAATTAATGCTATCAACTAGACAAACCCACTAACACAATCAACTAATAACTATTTACCAAACACTCCCAATATACAATTTTATAAAGCATACAATATTATTCTTTCAAAAAAAAAATTAATAAAGCATACAATATTATAATCCACAGAATTGTAAAATTTCTTAAAATATATTTATTCAGTTATTATTTATTTGGAAATATATTCTCCTAAGCTGGATCCTTAACTATTTTGAGTGTTGACAGCCAAACGACATGAAAAAGAAAAAAAGGAATAAAAGAGTGTAATGAAGTTTATGTATGAGCATGGCGATGAAGTGCATGTACATACAGCCATGCTGTAAATATCATTGCCACGTAGGCAGTTGAGGAAGAGAGAGATCGCAGCTAAAGATCTCCTCCTCTCACACCTCTGTATCTTTCTCTCTCTGCTGGACACTTTCTTTTCTCTCTCTACCCTCTCTCCACCCAAAAAATCTCACCATCTTCTTTGCAAAATCTCTCATTTACACTCACCGGAAACATAGATCACAGGCACTAATTTTCACCAATCCGTTTCCCTCAACACTCCAAATCTATCAGGTACTGTTTCTTCCTTAACTGCCCTTTTTTTTAAAAACAAATTTTCTCTTATTTTACATTTGTGCTTGAAATATAAAATATTAATATCTTAAGATTTTTTTTTTTCATGCATATGAATGGAGAGATGATAAAATGATTAAACAAGTTAAGGGTATAATGAAAGTTTCAATCTTTGAGTTTTTGTAGTGATCTCTGATTTAGAGTTTGAGAGCGTTAATGCGACTCTGCCTCACCGAGTCTATTTGAAGTTTGAACTTTTATGCTTTAAATTTGATGAAATTTTCGTATATGGTTTAGAGATTTTATTTTTTATTTTTTATTTGGGGGTTGGTGTAAAAGTTTTGATAGATAAATAAATATAATTATCATTATTATTATTATTATTTTCTGAAATATGCTCTACTGATCGATTGACTTCTTGGATGTAACAAGAATCAGTTATATTGATTGTATTAATTATAATTATACATATTTGAAAAATTGCATGTTTTGATGATTGGCTATCGGGCTTAATCTGGAATTGCTGAAATGGAGAGTTTGCTTCTGTGTTTTTAAGTAATAATTTTCATTGTTGGCTTTGAGAATCTTTTTTTACCTTAACGGTTTTTAAAAACCAGGTTAATGTTATGTTTACTCCACTAGTTTCTTCACAAAGAGAGAAAATTTTATTTTTATTTTTATTTTTATGAAGGTTTTTTAGAAACCAATTCAACCCACTCAGAACAGGGGTAAGGTTTTTCCCCACAGCGTGCATGATTCATGAGTCCTTTCCACCAAGTATGAGTGTGGAAGGATTTATTGTGCTATCTTTCATTTTAACACCAGTAGCCAATTAAGTTTTGCCATAAAATTTTGGCTTTATAGAGATATTCTTTGAGTGAGCAAGCACTGTGAGCTTGAAGCTCATTATATCTGGCCAATTTGAAGACCTGGGAAATCCTTTCGTTGAGCATGAAACTATGTTGAGATGCATTATTGATAGAAAACTGAGCTGGAGTTTCAGTGGATATACTTTTCAGCGTTCTTTTCTCATGATAAAAATTGTTGGCTGGTCAACAGTTAAATGGCTACCTCGTCTGAAAGGTGGATAGATCGTCTTCAGTTCTCCTCGTTATTTTGGCTTCCCCCACAAGATGTACATCAGCGGAAGGTACTTTCCTAAACTTCCTACCTCTTGGCCATCTTCTCATGTAAAAGCTTCACCTGCTACTGGTAGAAACTCTTACTTGTGGTAATTTGTGGCAAAATCATAATGCTAATTTGGGATGCTTTAACTTCCCTCTTTCCAAGTAAAATAAGAAAATAAATAAAGAAAGAAAAGTAAAAAAATATGGATTGTTACTGTACTCAGAGCACCATTGATAAGCATTTTAGACCCCAAGGCATATTGTTGTACTGTAGTAAGGCTAACTTTTTGGGGTAATAAAAGTTGAAGGTAATGAGAAATTGCAGTGCTAATGGTCCAGATGTGGAGTGTTGGAGAGATTTGTAGTTCATTCAATCTTTAGCTTTTTCATCTTGTACTGCATCCAACTTGAGATACATCTGAGTTGTTATTTTTCTGATGACACACTCTGCCCCTTTTAAGTTCGATTTCTATTCCCCCAACCCTCCACATGACATTAGTAAGCTAAACCTGTCCACATTTTATATGTATTCCATTTAATACTTTTTTGACAACCTTAACTTTTTCCTTGTCAATATACCTTCTTCCATTTCTGATGCTAAAAATGTCATTTTTNTCCGGATGGTCGTTTGGTTACTGCCTTTCCTGCTTGGGCACGGGGACTTCTATTGGAGGATCCTTGCACCCCCAGCCGATCTCGGATAGATCTAGAAGCCGCCGGTCGTTCTCGAACAGATCTGGAAACTGGTTGAGTTCCACCTTCCTGTCGTTGAGTTCTGTTTTGCCTCGGAGATCGCACTTCTTCCTCCAGAGGGGGTGGTGGCGGTAAGATCTGGCCTTGCATTCCTGCGACTAGTTGGGCGATCGTCGCCGCCGTCTGTTGGATGACCTGCGCTGCTGCCTGAAGGTCCACCATCTGGGCGGGAGCAGCAGTTGTTGGGAGGGGAGTACGGCCACCACCATGGTTGTTGTTGAGTTGGCTAGTGCGGCCACCACCATGGTTGTTGTTGAGTTGGGTATCACGAAGATCACCTGAGGGGTGACCCTTGTTCACCTGACTATGTGTGTGCGAGCTGCTAGATCCAGATGCCATTGATAGTGATGAGATGAACTGAGTGGTTTTTTGATTTTGTGATTTTAGCCTGAGATCTGATCTCGGCTCTCAATGAAAGCACCAATGACGATAATAATGTGTTACCGGATATTTTATTTGAATATTTGAGTATTTGAATACAGTGTTGAGCGTAGTGCTCAGTGTACAAGTGAATTCAGTATGTATTGTCTAGTAAGAAGTGTCCCCCTTCACTATGTGGTTGTGAGCCTTTTTATTCCCTTCAGCTTAGTAACGGAGCATTGATGAAGAGTTAATCGTTGGACATCAGTACCTGAGGTGTTGAATGCTGAGGAGCTGAACGTCTGTCATCAATGCTGAGGAGCTGAACTTTGGCCATCAATGTTGAGGAGTTGGACCGTTGCGCATTGATGCTGAGGAGTGAGGTGTCTTGGGTAGTTTGAACGGCAACTATCTTGGTCATGACAACGGTTTCGGGTCGAGTATCCAATTACCCTGTCAACTGGCATTATCCAAGAAATATGCACGGATAATGGTGCTCTTACTGAAATATTCCATTGCCTTTCCAAAATTGAATATTTTGAATATAAATATAAAATTTATATCAATAATTAATAATTTTAATATAATATACTGAATAATTTTTTATTAGCATTTCAATAAGGTGAATATGTTTTTTTTACGGAGACAGTAAATACATCATACTCCGTATTAAATTTATTAGAAATACATCTCCCTCTTTATATCATTCTTCCTCAGAAGTCAATTTTGTATTGCGTTATCTCCAGGAAACTCTTCAAAGATTTGATCTTTATATCTGTAATCTCTATATTCCAGATAATGACACTCGGTGCAGGAGGATCTAGGGTTGTTGGTAAATACTCATCTCAGTTTTCGTTCGTTTTTCCTTTGAGCTTATTTTTAAGTATAACTAAATGTTTGGTGGTTGCACGAGTCAGTCTTAATCTTGTGAATTACATGATATGGCTATGAATTCTTTCTGTGAATTATCAATGGGTTCATGAAATCCAGTTTTGGGTATGTGCCATTTCCATTATTTGATGCTTTGCTCTCAGCTCTACCGTCGCTAAAGCCTTAGGGTTTTTCCTATGATGGTTTTTGTTATAGGTCTATTCTTTTTTG
>CM008335.1:15965138-15981573 GCA_002525835.2 Ipomoea batatas | reverse complement strand
TTTTTCATGTTAATAAAAAAAAAAGACACTTATTTGGAGTGGCTTATTTGTACTTTTTGTTGGTATCTTGGTTATTTTGAATTGTATGTGTACTTTTGCAAGATGAGCCAGAAATCAGGCTTGAATGAATGTTTTGATGTGAATATATTACCTTATCGACGTACTCTGTAAAGGATTCAACTTAAAGGAATCAAAGATTTTAGTAAGTGGATGAAGAACTGAAGTGCAGCAAAACAGAAGGATTTCAGAAAGCTGAGGAACCAGGACTGGCACTAGAGAGATTAAGAGAGCTAGATCAAATTGCGTTCATGGTTCCTTTCGTCTCGTAACTACTAATTATAATAGCTAATGATAACTAATCCAGCTTGGGTGGATGGAGTTCTTTTGTTATGTCACCTGAGCAGAAAGGAATGAGAACAAAAACAACAAACTTTAGAATGGTGGGAATATAATGACTCCAACAACTAAATCCTCAAAATGAAGTTTTCTAACTATGTTCCCCAATTTTTGGTTTAATGAATTGAAGCTAATTCCATAAGAAAAATGTGCTTTCCAACTAAGCGTTCTGCTATGCCAGGACTGCTGAATGATGCCATCCTTTTTTTTTTTTTTTTAAATTGTTTTACTAATGGGTAAATGCGAGGCTAGAAGTACATGGGTGAAAAAGTAGAGAGATATAGAAATCAAGAAATGATCTAATAATGTCTAAAAGTAACAAAATCTATAGTAGATATAATTTTTTTTTTCTTTTATTTGTGTGTAGACTTTTTTATTTTATAAATTCTAAAACTAATTGAAAAGTCATTTTGGAAAGAGAGAATGCTAGCCTTTCTGCAATTTAGGATACTTGACCTAATTATCTTAACTGATTATGATGTGGATGGATAGTTATTCGTGAAGAAAAATGTATGGGTTTGACTTATAAAAGATCGTTTTTTGCACAACGTCCAGAAATAGCTTCTGAGACTTCTAATGAGATTAATCAATATGAAAAACTAAGGGATAGAAAACAAATATTGGTCAATATCATTAGTAAAGCGGTATAATAATCCTAATCGGAGAGAGGCAGAGACAACCTGGCTGAATCTGTAAAAAGTGAAAATTAAAAAACATATGGAGGAGATTAAATTGTAATGTTTATAGAAAATATAATATTGAGCTAACTAGATACATTTATTATAGAGCAGGTGGATTTGGTAAATTGATTTCAATTCTTGTAATAGTATAAGCGTTTCTGGTGATGAGAAAAATTTATTGGACAAGTTTTTGGCCTATTTAGTTATGGAAAATGTTTTCCGTTTTTTATTTCCAGTTTTTCCACAAATTTAAGCTTCATTTTCTATTGAACATTTAGAAAATATGTTCAAATTTAACTATTTTCCAATTTATAAAATATGAAGGTTTGAAATCCAATTGTTGTCTTCACTGGTAGGTGACAATTGTATTGAGTAATTGTAGTCATGGGGTAGGTTGGTTGTGGTAGGCATAGCTAGATGGATGTGAGGGTAGATAATTACTGGTGGTGGAAGTATGATAGCAATGGAGGTCTTAGTGAGGCCATAGGTGGGTAGTGGTAAGGGTAAATAGAAATTTTGTGGTGGGTGGGTAGGTACCTTACAGGGTTAGGTGGTAGGTGAAGGTATATANTTTTTTTTTTTTTTTTTTGAAAGAGTAGAATTTGAAAGTTAGTATAGTAAAACTCTAATTTATTTATATTGTATTTTTTTTTATACTAAAAACAAGTTTATTTGTTAATTTAGCAAGAATCACTTAAAAACTGTGAGTGATCCGAGCACTCGACATGAGGGGAGTAATGAGGGTAATCAGTCCAAAGTTAATGGCAATGATGAGGTCAATCGTTGTGGGAAGCGGTTTGATTCGAAGGAGACGGGAAGTCGTCATGAACTCTCATGATTAAGGCATTTGTAGCTTTATTTATTGCATTAATGATAGACGGGACATTTTAATCATCCTTGTACATGTATAAAAGGCATGAGAATGCTCTGAAAAAGGGTTAAGCAATTTGAATATACATGAGAGTTGAGAGAAAAGCCTTTTTAGGCAAATTATTCCTTTTCCGGTAGTGTTGGCCCGCCGGCTGACGGCTTTGGTAGTCACAAAACCAACAGTGAGTTTAGTCATAGTATTATAGTATTGTCGCATTTAATCAAATTGTTTTAATTTTGTCTAATTATATTATTGACTTTCATTTGTTTATCACACTTAGCTTTTATATAATGAAAATACTACATAGACTTCCAAATTCTACTCCATATTTTCTCTTTCACTCAAAATTTTGATGTTGACATTTTTCTTGAAGCCCACGGGATGAAGATAATTTACCATCTCTTGTCGCACCACTGAGTAAAAGTGGGGAGTAGAGATTGGGAGTTCATGTCCCACCCCTAACAAATATGACTAATATGTAATTTCATTATTTTAACATCTTGCCCCAATATCTATTTTCTCCAACTCTTTTAATTGAATGAAAAAAATTACATATTAGTCATTTTTACTCTGTATTTAATAGTATAAAATTTTAAACGGATGATTAATTATGACAACAAAATAAAAGATAAAGATGCAATTTGACAAAATTAAATGACTAAAACTAATTATAATAGTTTCAATGACTAAATGTGGAATTTGTTATGTTAAAATTTTATAGCAAATCAAAACAAGTTAGTATTTTTGAGTTCCAACCTTAATAATGCAATTATTTTAAAATTTATGACAAAGCATTTTGTTTTCCTTTGAGAGATCTTACGCAACACAAATATTATTAATTTGAATGTGTGATCTTACTTAAGTGATAGAGAAAACTTGGGGAGGGTAGTTGAGGCGGAGAAATGAGAATTGGTGAGGTGGCAGCGACTCCCTAACATATTACAAGCAGGAAGTCGCTTTTCCTTAGCTTCAATTCATCAATTCATTCCTTATTTATTTCTCAAGTAAACTCTATTATTAACTACATACATTATAATATGATACACCCCTCATGAACAGGACATACTACCCAACTGTCACCACATTATGTTATATATATAATATTCTTCTTAATCCGCGAGGAGTTACACAAACATGTATCATTTAATAGGAATACAAAAACATTATTAAACATTGGCCGGAACATCTCAACTATTTTAGATAGGTTAAATAAAATCGTTAAGGTTTTATGTTAATTCTTGGACTAACTTGATTTATATGTAGGTTGTAAATAAGTTAATAAAATCAAAACACATGTAGTTGTGATTATTATCTTTAATATTATTGAGAATTTTTACATTGTATCTCAGTTTTACTTTCACTAAAAAGTGAGTACGTAAAAATAGAAAACGTAATTTTAATATTTCTTTTATTTGAAAAACTTTTTTCTATTTTTCCAACCCAACAAAGGATTTTTAAAATAATAATTTTTCTTGTTTTTCAAAATTTTCAAGAGTAAGGATTGTGTAAGACTGTTTCATGTGAGATGTGTAATACTTTTTAGTTAAAATGTATTTCATATGTCTTACTTACTATTCATTGGTCAAATCAATTATTTCTTCATTGTTTATTTTCTTTATTATTTTTTACTTATTTTTTGTCTATTTAATAGTACTTTTAGTGTAGTTTATAAATATATAAATTTTGTATAGTAGTAGTACTAAATTTAATATTATGAAAAATTGAATTAAAAATAACTTTAGTCACACCTCGTTAATCAAACCAAATACATATTAATTGAAAAAGTATCACACGTCTCATGTGAGATGATCTCACACAAAACTTATTCTTTTTTCAATTACAAAAAATACACATATATAACTTCATCTACAATCAACATTATTATTATCTATAAATTTCAACTTCATTTATCTATATAGGTAATTACTCATATAATTTACTTATGTATTAGGTATGACAAATTGACAATTGTCCCAAACTAGGGCTGTTAGCGAACAGAGCTTTCGACAAACTACTCGTGTTTGAGCTCGGTAAGCGTTCGTTTATGTTCGTTTATTAAGCTAAACGAACATTAACAAACAAACTTTAGAACTCGGTTAATAAACGAACAGAGTCTGAACAGTGGTAAGCTCGTTTGCTAAGTGTTCGCGAACAAGCTCGTTTGTGTTCGTTTAGTAGTGTTCGCGAACAAGCTCGTTAAGTGTTCGTTTAATAATGTTCGCGAACATGTTTAATTTATATATATAATTGTTCGTGAAGACGTGAATTGAACGTAGATTATTTATTGTTCACGAACAAATTGTGTTCATGAACATGTGCATGTGTTTGGTTATTAAATATTCACGAACGTGTTCATGAACGTAAATGAACATGTTTGTGAACGTGTTTGTTAACGTCACGAACTTGTTCGTTAACGTTAACGAACACGTTCGTGAACATGTTCGCGAACGTTAACGAACACTAACGAACGCTTAACAAACGAACACGAACAAGATTTTCAAAAACCTTAACAAACGAACACGAACACCCCAAAATCCTTAACAAACAAACACGAACAGCCTCCGTTCGTTTATGTTCGGTTCGTTAACGGCCCTATCCCAAACCCAACATAGTTGATGGGAAGTGGCCTGGGTACCGGGAGTATCTGTAGTTGGAGAATCTCCATAATCTGATTACTAGTTCTACAATAGTGTTTTAAAAATATATATATAATTGTATACAATGAAATGGGGGACAGAAAATTTTTTGCTATTGCTGGAATGGAAAAAAATTCCCTCATACACCCCCCACCTTGTTGCCATACTATATATTTTATTTCTAACCACTTGATTTAGGACTTTAACATTTAGACCATGTAACACCTACAATATATTTTATATTATATGCATTTAATTAACAGATTATGTACATTTAAATAAATAAAAAATACTTTATGTACATTTAAATAAATTGAAAATACTTAATATGTTAATTATAATATGTAGCTACATGAATTATATACATGCAATTGTTAATCATAATATGTACATAATTTATTAATTGAATACACATAGTATGTTAACAGTAAATACATAATGTGAATGTCATTTTGAATTAAGGTTCACAATGCGAAGTGAACTTCAATCCAATAGTATAACATTGTACAATGGGTCATTTGGGCCTTTAGAGGTTAAAAAGCTTACTAGACTGAATCAATTTCGAAATTCATGGGCCAGATTGCGACCCAGCCCAGCCCGACAATCATTATTACATGGACCATGTCCACACAGCTGTGTGGACTAAAAATAAAAAGTACATTATTTTTGTATTGAAGGTACATTATTTTTGTACTGTAGGTACATTATTTTAGGGTACATTATTTTTGTACTGAAGGTACATTATTTAATACTCCATCTGTCCCATTTTACCTGTCATATTTACTATTCATTGGTCAAACCAACTCTTTCTTCTTTGCTTATTTTCTTTAGTAATTTTTTATTATTTTTAAATTTNTACATAATATGTTAATTGTAATAGCTACATAAATTATGTATATACAATTGCTAATTATAATATGTACATAATTTATTAATTGACTACACATAATATGTTAACTGTTCGTACATAATGTGAATGTCATTTTGAATCAAGTTTCACAATGCGAAGTGAACCTCGATCCATAGTATAACATTGTACAATGGGAAATTTGGGCCTTTAGAGGTTAAAAAAACTTACTAGAAATCAATTTCGAAATTCGTGGGCCAGATTGCGACCCAGTCCAGCCCATGTTAAGACAACTTTCTAACTGGCGGTTTAGCGTTTCATAATGAAATGATAACCGCAATCAACTCCCGCGTACGCAGCTAAAGGCTCTACCAATTATTGACAATCACAAACTTTACGACTAAAACAATTACACTTCTTTTTATAATAACGTCTGCAATGAATACTTAACAGTAATTTAAAATCTCAATCCTGGCATAAAAGTTAAGAGTTTAAATCTACGCAAATGAAACAGTATTCCAAATAAATTGAATATAATTTTAAGGAAAAAGAGAGATATGAATTTGGCATTGGTACGTGTAGGTAATTGTGTACCCACAATTAGAGATTTGTAGATAAGTTGAAACACATCCCGCAATTTATCTCCTACACATGTCTTTAGATCATGAGCAATGAGGAGCTCTTACGTTTAGAGTTTAAACTTAGATAAAATTAAGAGTTTTAATAAATAATTTGATTTCGGGTCAGGTTTGTATGCAATTTTCAAATATGATATTTGGAGTAAATATATATTTAAATATATTATACTTTAAAATGTATAAGTTGATAACTAAATGAGTTTTTCAGGTTTCAAAATTCATTTTAGATTTCAAAATTCAGATTAAATAATCCGCATAACATGTATTCCTATACTTGATATCTTGATGGATCTGTAATTGTATTCTTTACTTCTTTAGTAACTTATTTAATACCAATGAAGACTCTCAAAGTATATGACTGATATTCCAAATTGAGCTGTTTAGAAAGTCGAAAAATATTTTCGTGAAAATAATTGTTTTTAAAAATATTGTTATTTTATGGTGTTTATCTAATTTTTTTTTCTTTTTTTGAATGCTACTGACTCTATTACAGTGTAGTATCTGTTCATAAACTACTTTCCAACAACCGCCTCCACTGAGGCTCGAACCCACCACCTCCCGTATACAGGGAAGGGTTTGATGCCACTGGACCACAAGTTATATTTTATAACATATTAATTAATTTAAATTAATAAATGTAATAACTCAAAAATAAAAAAGCAATTGAAAAAATAGTAAAAACTTAATTAAAAAAATTGAGTTATGTGTGGGTAGGACCAAGATTCTGTATTATTTAATTTAACTTGACCTAGCTTAGCTCAAATTTTAATTGGTCTAGCACATATAGTAACCATGTAGATGATGAGCCTGTACTCTGAGTGGGAGAGAGGAGTAAAAAACTTAAAAAAAAAAAAAGAAAAAAAGATAACTTTTAAGATTTTATTTTTCATATTTTTAAACCAACCTTTAGTTAAATCTAAGACTAAAATTTTACATTATACATTATATGACCGTATGTTTCATTGTTTTTATTTTTGTATATATTTATTTGGCAAGTAGCCATAAAGTTATTGGGATTGATAGATTTGAATAAAATAATAAATAACTACTTTTTATTTTACATATTTGTCAATAAATTCCAAATAGCTTCATTGGCATTGTCTTTTCATACAGTACCTGAAAATTAATTTTATAAACTATTCTGACAATATTTAAAATAAACAAATAAATTACTCCGTAGTATTTAATTATAGATTTAAAAAAATAATAAATAAGTTTGTAGCTTTCGTATCACGCGTGGTTGTGAAAGTTGAAAGTATATTCACGATAAGTTGGGTCTTTTTAGGCAAGAAAACACAAAAAATTTCCATTGGAAAGTAAAAGGTGGGCAGGGGCTAGGGGCTAGGGCGGATGGATTCGAAAAATTGCCTTAACCTTTAGCTAAGGGACTTTATTTCACTTTTGTTTGTTTCTGCCTTCTCCTCACTTACACAGCCACACATATGAGAAGCAAAACTGGATGGGCGACCAATTAAGTTGACTACTTTACACCACAATTCTCATGTGTTCACCATGTGCCTTACCTTCAAGCTAAGATTCAAGAATCTTTCCCAAATCCCATTAACCAGTGCATAAGGAGTTACCCTCACTTTTTAAGGATAATAAATTTTACATCTGTGATCAGTTGAGCTGTTCATATGGAGAATGCTCATCTTTATTTTACCTTCGTGGGAGCTGAGGGAGAAAATGATTAAAACATAATTACATAAATTTAGATTAAGTAACACTAATGAATAAAGTTACCTTCAGGGGTGCATCTATCTTAGCTTTAATTTGATCATTAACCAACTTAGTGCCTGCCATTGCTTAAGAGGTAAGATTGCATGCAACCAACTCAAAGCATTGCCATTGATGAATTAAGACGATCCTAATGAATGGCTTGCGGTTATGCTTTAATTTGCTTTGATGATTAAGGATGTTCTTTTCTCATCAATATTGGCACATCAATGATGATAAGGTGAATTGAAGTTATATTGTGCGCAGTTAACAACTTAAAACAATAATGGAATCTCCTTGTTAATAATAGCGAAACTAATAGTTTTGTGGACAAATAATTAATTCATTATGGTATATATATATTATCACATTTGATCTATAAGTTGTGAAGTTCGTGGTGGAATTAGTATAAAAACGTGAATTTTGAATGTTAAAAGTCCAAGATTCTAATTTTTATTTTTATTTTTTAAAAAACAAAGAACTTCATTAACTGAGATTCAAAAATAAGGGATTACCTATAAAATGAGGGTTATAAAAGCACTGCATGCAATCAGCTATATAAACAAACTCTTGGGCTAACACGTGTGTAGTTTAATTCGCAGATCACTTATTAGCTTTTTAAGATTATTTTTGTTAACTCTAATGCATTCTTCTATAAGTGTTTACTACTCGAAACTCTCTAAATTATAAAATTTATTTTATTTAGGAGAATAACGTTTCTAATTTACAAGAAAAAAATTATCATGAAAAGTTAGGATTTTTAATATTTAACAATTATAATTATTAACATTTCTAAAAAAATAATATTGTTAAATGTAATACTTTGTGAACTTGTTAGAGCAGTGATTTGAGTCACATGTTATGCTTAGCGGTTAGCAAGCCTTAAGCTCGGCTTATCAAAATAGGATTAAGACAATTGTCCATGAATTGGAGGTCATATTTGATTCCAAGCTCAAAGAAGTAATAATACAAAAGTCTTTTCTCTCAATTTAATTTATTAATCTTTAATAGCAATTTAGAATTTTTTTTTGAAAACAATAGCAATTTAGATTGGTCAATATAATATAGTAGAAAATTTTATAGTGGATACAAATGCTGCATTTTATTTAATTAAATTGTACCCTACACTCTTATATCTTTAGCTAATCAAACAAGACATACCATTGTTTCTTACTTGGAGTTTGTCATGTATCGGGGTAAGCTTACTATGAAGGTTAGAATGAAGTGAACATGCTCAAGTTGAGAAAGTGACATTAATTGACATTGCTTGGGAGAAGTTTATTGTGAATTATTTGTTAAGGGGAATAAGGCCATGCGCAGATGGAGTTTTCTCAATAAGTGACTGTAATATGGTGATAGTAGCATGCTAATCTATAATCTATAATTCAGACAAAAAAAAATTCCATTATTTCAATTCAAGTTGTTTTACTTGGGCTCCCATATAACTTTTTAGATATTGCGAGTTTAGCATTGCCATAGTTAAGCTTAAGGTATATTTAAGTAAGCCTTTATCACATGAGTTCTAGGTTTGTTTTGCAGATGATCCAAAAGAGGGGTTTGGGCAACGGGTTGAATATCAGAAAATCTCAACTTATTTAGTTAGTGCTCTAAGCATAGCTACATATAGTATTAGGGTGGTTGGTTGTAAATTCTATGGAAATAATGTTTCTGCCATGGTCTTGGGGAAGGAATGTTGTTATTTGGAAAAAGGATGTTTAAGGCATTGAGAGTGGTGGTGTGATTGGTGTGGGTGATGTGGCACATGTACCTAAGGAGGTTGTATCTAGTACTCCAGCTATTAGACATTCTTCGGTGGTGGTAGAGCATTGCTTGTTGCAAAATCCAATGAATGTTGACGATGTTGACAATCTGAACCTCGTGAATGTTGAGTGTGGTTCAGAGTTAGGCTCAGATTGTGTGTTGTAGTCTATGAAGATGGTTTGGGGAAAGAAATTTTGAGACTTGGATCATTTCTTAGTTTATATGCGAGGTAGTCAGATTGGGCTAAGTGTTCATCTAGATATTAAGAGTAAGAAACATGTAAAAGCTAATGGTAGTTGAGTTAGAAAGATGGTCACTTCAAGAAAATTTGTAACACACCAAGGTACCATAAGTTACCATCTTATTCCTTTATACTCTTTACCTAGTTTTCTATTAGTTAGGGTACGACGCGGGGATGTTAGTCAACATAAGAAGACAGACAAAATGAAACGAGGCCCTAATCGGCAAAGGACCAGGAGATAAACCAGCATAGGTTACCCATAGCTAACCGGCTCAAACCCAAGGGTTTGAGGAGCGAACCTCCAACATCTAGGTTGTAGGTAGAGCACTCTTACCACCTAGGCTGTCCTTACGGACAAACCTTGTAGTTAGTTGATTTTATTGCGAGTTGTGCTATCTTTTTTTGAGAGTTATAGCTTTTTTCTTTTCCTTTATTTTGTGCGTGCAATAGAAGCAAATGACATGACATTAGACAATCCCACAAGTTTTATCATAATATATGTTTTTATATATTAAAAAATGCAGTACTTTCTTTGTCAAAAATGTAACCAAATTTTGATAATCACATTTTAATTAATACTTCTAACATTAACTTTTAAAATTTCAATTTTATATCAAGTATTACTTAAAAATTATAATTCAGAAATTTTAAAAATTAATACGGAGTATGTTTTAAAGTATTTAATCAAAATAAGACTATGTTGTTCAAGATTTTATGGTCACTTGCAACTACTATCCCCCATTTCCCATATGTATAATATTTTTTTAAAAATAAAATTCCTTCTGACCCTAAATACGATAATATTTATAATTTATTTATAATTTTGTTATTTAAAAGACCTAAATTTTTAGAGAAAAATTTACAACACACTTAGTATTTAAAAAAAANTGATACATATGTATTTCTTTAATACCATGAAAAAAATAAAAAATAATAGTTTGAAACCAATCATATTAACTACTTGGGGATTTGTTGACAATGAAGTACTCAAATAACTCATTACCTAGCAAATTGAAGCGAGAAACTATCTTTTAATATCTTTGGAATATATAATATTTTAAATTTTCAAATTTTTATTAATTTATTTAATCTTTTTTCTTAAACTATGAATTTCTTTATCCACAATAACACATTCAACAATAATGGTTGAACCAAATGAACCAAAGTAGAACACCTAAAGGAAAGTCCATAGCTCCTATATCATAATCTTATTGCATGACGTTGTCATCTATGCTACCAACAATATCCGATTTGCAAATAACACACTACCAACAAAAAGAAAGAGAACAAATAGTAAAGATGAAGACAATGACAATGTTACTCGAGTTTATTACCGAAATGGTCCATCGACTATTGTGAAATTACCAATTTGATTCTCGACAATTTTTTGTGCCCAATTAAGTCCCTCGACTTTGAAAATTTTAACCAATTTGGTCCTCCGTTTATTTTGTCGTTAAACATTCATTAAAATGGGGACCAAATTGGTAATTTTGTAATAGTCAAGGGACTAAATTGGTAATTTTGCTATAGTCAATGGATCATTTCAGTGAAAATTTAATTACCAATTTGGACCCTTGACTATAACAAAATTACCAATTTGGTCCCGATTTAACGGATGTTTAACGGCAAAATAAACGGAGGACCAAATTGGTTAAAATTTTCAAAGTCGAGGGACTTAATTGGACACGAAAAACTGTCGAGGACCAAATTGGTAATTTCGCAATAGTCGAGGGACCATTTTGGTAATAAACTCATGTTACTCAAAAGAGAATTAAGAACACTTAGAAAAATTCAAATTAAAAGTAGTATTTATTTAGACTATCATTTTTAGACCAAATATTTAGACTATCGATTTTACAAGGTTGCAAACATTTATTTTAGTAATAATTATAATGAATTTTCTATATTATCTTGGATTCATATACTTTGAGTTAGATATTTAAATAAAAAAATTCGGCATTCAATTACCCATGTATAAACTTCTCCTATATAATCTTGCATTGATATACTTTCAAATATTTATTTAAATATAAACATTGGGAATTAACCCATTCGCGCAATGCGCGTATAAAACTAGTATAAATATAAATGTGCAATCCAACTATCAATTTAGACTTTTAATTGAGATGAACAAATTACTCCCTACTCCCTCATATGTGTGTGTGTATATATATATATATAGTTTTATACTGAAGATATAAAAGTATAAATGCACAATATTAGTACAATTGACTGATAATTATTATGTTAATTAAGTTAATAATTACATAGATATTAGTTACAATTAAACATGAGTCATTAATTTTTTTTTATAATAATTACAATTAATTCATTTAGATATGGAGAATGATGAAAAAAGTAAAAACGATATGGTGAAAAAGAATATAGTTAAGGTATAAAAGTATAATTGCGTAGATATTACTATAATCGCTAAACAATAATTACCTAATAATTATTAGGTAATTATTATGGTAATTAAGCTAAACTTGGATTTATTTTTTTTCTATATTTATTTTAGTAATAATAATATAATTACATAAATCATATTAAATATCGATTTTTAAACATAATTGCAGACAAACGACTCATATATTATTCAATTAATTGAGTGATACTTTTGCACTAATTTTATAATCGAATAAATGTACACTTTCAAATATTTGAATTGTTTATAATTTTTTTTTAATTTTACTATCTAAATATATAATAAATAATTTTATCCGTGCATCGTACGGGTAATTGGACAATTATTTTCTCAAATTGAAGTAGGATAACATTAGAAAACATAATCGGTCAAACCCATTTAATCAATTGCACTATATAATATACACTCTAATTTATAAAATTGTATATCAATCAAAATATTCTTAAAATATTATAACAAATTTATCCATGTAACGCACAAGTGAAAATACTAGTTATCGGAACATAATTATAAGAGATATAAAAGATACGGAGTATTTGATTCCCATTATATTTTTACTCCGTTAAATGTGATTCTCTTCCCGCCCACAGATTCGTCAATACAGCCCATTACCCCACTAAGGCCCACTTCCTATTTCCTAGTTCGTATCAACCATCCATTTCTCACGTGAGCATATAATAGCGTGGATTTCACGCTAAAAAAAAAAGAAAAAAGGGAAGACTTTCATACGGAAAAAACAATTAAATAAAAATAAATGTTAAGATCCTGTGATCTAATGGCACATGGTTGTAGTTCTACATATAAGGGAGTGGATTCGAGTTTTAGTGGAGGCGATATTGACTCTTTGTACTGTCGTATTCTAAAATAAAGGACAAATTAGTTATCGACTATCAATTTTACCAATTAAGTAAGAATTGAATAGTTAATGACCAATTGAGAACTTAGGACTTATTTGTGAATTTTCTAGAGTGTTCTATGGCCGGTTTTCAACACACAAGCATCGCACGACGCGTACCACACTACCACTACCCGTGCGGAAAACAAAGCTTTACTTTTACCTCATACCATCCTTGTTCTCCTGATTGGACCAACTGCCAATTAACCATAAACCAAAGGAACTTGCAAATGCATGAGTTTGGAAATCTAATGGCCATTCCAGATCAAGTAGAGCTAGCTAAGGGTCATTCATGAAAAAATCAAGGCTAGTATCAACTTGTTTACACCTAAAAGATTAATGATGGGTGAATAGGTGGAAATATGGATGAAGTATAGGTGTAAGTGGTGTAACTAATTGCCTTAACCATTCTAAAATCTCATATGTGGTGTGTGAATCAAGTACCGATTGCATGATATGGTCAATCATCTCACTCTGACGAGCCTGCCAATCATCTATGGTTCGTGGAGATACGAGTGAGGATGGAGTTAGGGATGTCCTTAAGAGAGATTGTGGGAGTGAATATGAAGTTGATGAAGATGCGGAAGGGGAAACATGAGGCTAATGTGGTGGTGGTGGTGGGTCATACTCTAGAAGCTGAGATTGTTCCATGTCTGCATAGGTTTTGCGGTCATGATTGCTACACCTCAGTGGACAATCCTCATCAGGAAATTGGGAGTCGTAGTACAACTATAAGAAGTGTAGATAATTTGGGTTAGGTTGTTCTTCTAGCCAAATCGTTCCTTCTTGATGTGGTGAATTTTTAGTGACCCCTTGATGACTTCCTCTTACCATCTCCTCTCGTTGAGTTGGATGGTCTTCTGTCCGTGCGGAAAACATAATGCACCCAAAATTGGGAGCATTTGCCGCACGGGCAGCGCACATGTGCGCAGTCGTCCGTGTGGAAAGCAGAATGTTCTCCTTCTACCAGACATTTTTCGCACGGGCCCCGCACGTGCGTGCTTGTGTGATTGTGATAAAGAAAATCATTTCAATAAACTAGAATCCAACAAGATAAAGTAAATAAACACAATAACAATCCAAAATATGCAAGAGTAACAAAGCTAGACTAAAAAGATTTTTAAAAAAAATGCTAAATTGCAATTTTCCCTATTGCTACAGTGCTATATGGCGACTTTTCTTGTCTCCCTTTGCTAAAAGGAGAAAAAGATCATATTATGGTAACATTATAGGGTTTCAGCGCACGAGTATGCCATTGCCTGTGCGGGTGCACTGGCACGTGCGGAAAACAAGGGGCACCCTCGTGTTCAATTCTGAAGGTTTGCAATACGCCATTGTTCTCTTCAATTCTGAAGGTTTGCAATACGCCATTGTTCTCTTCAATTCTGAGGGTTTGCAATTGGAGAAGGAACTGAGGGGAGAGTTGAAGGAATTAATTAATTAATCTTATGATCCTAAGGTTCATCGTGCCAGAGACTAGGTAAGCCATTTACATTTCTGAAGATCCAAAATCGCCATTAGTGCTAGAGAGCAGGTAAGCATTAAAGCTTTATTGGCTAAAATTTTCTTCCACTTGAAAGGTTTTTGACTCTAATTAGCATTATAGACTTGAAATATTTGGGTTATGGATGGACTGCGTGAGCCATGCGAAAGTAGCAAATGGAATGGGAAAAAAGAAAAATACAAAAAAAAATAATAATAATTCCATGTCAGCGTGAAATTACAGGTAACTTGTAGAAAACCTACAAAAAAAACTAGGCGGAAAAAAAAATTTAGTTTATGGCTCGAAATATCAATTATTGAAGACCGTGGTGCGAGATGAATAATCAAGAATGGTTTATGGTGCTAAATGACACTTTAGCCTTTATATTAATTTACCTCCTTATCATCTTTTGACAAAACATTATTTATCATGTTCACACTTTCCAGTAGTCCGAAAATACTTGTATTATAAAAAAATGAATAAATAAATAAATAAATGACCGCAAAGAATGGTGACAAGATTTTCAACTCAATTGTGCAGAATCCCGTTCGCCATTGGTCCATCGCATCAGCAAATCGCGGCCGTTCATCTCGTCTTGAAAGTCTTTTTAAAACCTACACCCCCCAATCCACACGATCTCCCTCATCAATCATCATCAGCACCCCCTTAGTCCCTAAGAAACCTTACAGACCCAGCAATCGGTGAAGATACAAAGATGTCAGGAGGAATTGCTCGCGGTCGTCTCGCGGAGGAGCGCAAGGCGTGGCGCAAGAACCACCCCCATGTCCGATCACTCTTCTCTTTCTATCCTTACTTGGATTTTATCCTCTGTATCCGCTTTATTCTCAATTTCGTTTTGATTTCCAGGGTTTCGTGGCTAAGCCGGAGACACTTCCCGATGGCACGGTCAACCTGATGGTGTGGCACTGCACTATTCCTGGAAAGGCTGGGGTATGCCTTCGTCTTCTTCGTTATCTACTTCTTAGCCTTTTTTTAAAGAGAATTTTGCTCCTATATGACGTTATTTCTCTGGAGAGTTTTCTGAGCTTTACTGTTATATTAGAATTGACGAATTGAATTTTTATTTATAATAGCAAGATGAACTTATAAAAGATATTGTGAAAGGTTGAGTGATTGTGGAATCGAATTTTGTTTTGGCGGATTGTTTTTTTGGGGCTTTTTCTTGCACTTTCTTGGATTTAGTTCTTTTGAATTCTAGTACTAAACTAGGTTTACTCTGTTTTATTACTTTAATTTACAGGTCTGTTAACTGTTAAGTGCGCCTTCATCCCTGTCTGATAACATATGTATTCTGCATTTATAAAGCTAAGAAATTGAGAGGCATATTTGTTTTCCTTATGAATTATATAGTTTTTTTGGTGAGGCTTTTCGAATAAGTATGATTTTTGTTCTTCTAATATTTCTCAAGCATTCTTCTACTTTGCTATTGAAAATCCTTTTCCTCAAATTTTAGTCAATAAAGAGCTAAACTTTTTATGCATCTCACTTTTGTTGATTTGTCATAAGGGGATGCTTGTCTATTCCTCACTGGAAGCTTTCTCCACTTGTCTTGTTAATTTTGATGGTCTCATCCTAATCTTCGAAGGTCATCACATCCACAACCAGTTTGTTGCCAGATGAGCACAAATTTAAATTTCCTTGATAGGGATGATATCCGGAATTATGTTGCTATAGTGTACTAAGGGTGTAATCTAGCAAAGTTGAGCCCAAGCCCTGTTAGAGGGAATATGTGTTGCTAGAGTGCTACTAGGGGGTGTAATCAAGCTGAGTTGAGCTCAAGCAGCTAAATTTGGTTCAATCCAGAGCCAATTAAAAAGTTATATAA
>CM008335.1:15924815-15942625 GCA_002525835.2 Ipomoea batatas | reverse complement strand
GTGTACTTTATTCATGAAGTAGTGAACTCTTGAACTTAAGGGCCATGATTTAAATTATGAATCATTTTATTTACTTATAAAAAAATATTTGAGGTATACTCAATATTAGAACCCAAGTGTGAGATTTTTGATAAATTGATTTTTGAATCAAATGCGATTAAATGATTTTTTTCAAAAATGCCATTTTTGTAAGATGGAGAATTGAGGATTAACAAAAATATTTCCTTGCCAATTTATTGATGAGCAAAAGAAAAATTTTTCAATTATAATTATTTTCAAGTTATGGAAGCTATATTGTGTAATTGTGAAATTGTGAATATGTGATTACTTTATGTTGAGGGGTACTCGGTAGGAACAATCCACGGGTACTAGGGCACTATGGTGTGTCCTGTTGAGACGGGTCTATGTACCCTAATTTCAGGAGTAGTCAGTAGAAACCTTATCCTGGCTACTAGGGCTGGTAACTTCCCGTTGAGGCTTGGAATCCTCATTCGGGGGTGTGCACACTTAAGGTTAGAGTCCGGTTTCCATTAGAAATGGGAATTTGTGTGAAGTGTTCAGTTGAGGTATGTTGTTCACTAGGGCCTGAATCCAAAGGACCCTGTCCCATTATTATGATTGTATGTGCTTCCATATGTATTTTGTGGTGTGCAAGTGTTGCACAAATATAAAGTTCATAAGAAAATTTTATAAGTGATGATATTGTGAAAAGTTCTATATGATTACTTTACCTTATACTTACAAAATTGAAATATTTTTAATATGGCATTGCAGCCCAAGTTGAGCAATTGGTAAAAGTATTTTCCCTTATCAAAGTATTAAAATTATTAAAATTATTTTTATAGGGGCAGGCAGACCCTTACTTAGCATGTTATGCTAACCCCTTTCTCTTTGTTATGTTGTTGCTGTTGCTTATTTGAGTAACAGGAAGTAGTTGATGAAAGATGCAATGGCAAGTGCACTAGGATGAGTTGCAGTTGGCTTTGGGAACTTAGTGATTAAATATTTGAATTCAGGACTTTAATATGTTTTATCTTGTTAAAGACTACGTTGAGGATTGTAAATTATCTTTTGTTTTGGTTTTATTTAAGTTAGCCTTAGCACTTAGGTATTGTGGTTCCCTAAGTGTGGCGGTAATGCCCTCAATAAGATTTTGAAAAGCTTCCGCATTCTAAGTTTTGTTTTAAGAATTACTTAATTAATTGTTGAAAATGAGAAAAAAATAGGCCGTTTTTGGGGGTGTTACAAGTTATTTATTAAAGTATATAATTAAGCATTAGAATGATTTAAATGTAATTAAGTAAAAACCAATTTAATTAGTTTTTTAAATAAATAATTAAGAATTTAATTATTTAATATTTTATTTTCATTATAATATTTATTTAATATAAATTATTTTAATGTGAATATAATATTTCGAATGAATATTAATTAATATTTTAATTAAAAACGATTTAATAGTACGAACAAATATTAATTTATATTTTAATTTAAAAATATTTAATTTATTTAGTTATTTATTAAAGTATATAATAATTAGTAAAGATTAAAGTTTAAGCATTAGAATGATTAATTGTAATTAAATAATATTCAATTGAATTAGTTATGTAAACTAATAATTAAGAAATTAATTATACAATACTTTAGTCTAATTAGTTGTTTATTTAATTTAAATGATTTTAATGTGTATAATATTCTGAATGAAAGATTAATTAATATTTTAATTATTTAATAATTTAATTAAACAAGATTTAATAGTCCGAACGACGATTAATTTATATTTTAATTAAACAAGTTTTTTTTTAGTTATTCAGTAAGGAATATAATAATTAGTAGAGAGCCTAATTCAATGAACGTTCATTCATTTCATTGAATGAGCCTAACAGTTAGGCTCGTTCATTCATTGAATGAGCCTAAAAGTTAGGCTTGTTCCTAACAATTAGGATTATTGAATGTACAACTATCTCTAATTTGTAATTTAGAATCGCATGATTGATTTGTGATTTATTAATTAGAATAAGTGCATATAATATTTTGGTTATCTTTTGCGGTTATGGGTACACGAAAGTCATTGCATCCCGGACCGATGGATCCTTCAGTCTTAACATTTCAGCCAAGGCATCGGTCCAGATTCATATGGACGAACCGAGATTTTAATGCACATATTAAACCGTGTCGTTACGGTGGCCAAGCAGTAGTACCCGGCGATGAAAGGATGATCCATTACTTGCGCATGGCTGGGTTATACAGCGTATCATATCTTGAACAAATAAGATTGGACCATTCATTGATCGCTGCATTGATTGAGCGTTGGCGGCCTGAGGTTCACGCCTTTCACCTACCGTTTGGGGAGGTAGGTATAACACTTCAAGATATTGAAGTGTTATTTGGCCTTAAGGTGGACGGACTTGCTGTAAAAAGACGTCTTAAACGTTCTATCCCAGAATGGAAAGAAATGTGTAAGCGTTTGTTGGGATTTACTCCCTTAGACAAATTCCTGACGGAGTCCAAAATAAATTCCACTGCAATTTCACAAGTTCCATAGCTAATCGCGAATAGCACAGCTGAAGATGTCCAAGTTGCTACGCGGTTTCAATTGATGCATTTGCTAGGTGGATTTCTTTTCCCTGAATCGGGTAATATGTGGGTCAATTTGTCTTTGAATTTTATTGAAGATTTTGAGGCTTGTGGTGTAACACCCTGATTTTTGCTAAGGAAAATAATTATCTGATTGAAAAAAAAAAATTAATACTAACATGTTCATGAGATGTTTCAAACCCTAAACCTTATCTTTAGAATTTTTGAGATCTTAACCATTAAGCCATTAGAACATCTTGATCCTTTGAAATCCATATGAATCTTTATTATCATCATCATCATTAATTATTATTATTATTATTTTGGTACGCATGTATATGTATACTCCTTTATTATTATTAGTATTATTAATACTATTGGTATATGATATATGGTTGGTACGTATATATATTTATACATATGTTAAAAATGTCAAAATAAAATATATTTTATTATATATGTATATATCTAATATATGTATAAATATCTTATCTTTAAGAGGTAATTGGGAGTTACAAATCTATTTTAAATTATTATTATTATTGTATTATTATTATTATAATTAGTATTATTATTATTATTATAATCATATAAATATTGTGTATATATATAGATATATGTGTGGCAGGATGGGTTATTAGTATGTACGTATATATTATTATTATTATTATTATTATTATTATTATTATTATTATTATTATTATTATTATTATTATTGGATTAGATGATTGGATAGGTGATTTGAAGTTACACCCATCATCATTAAGCAAATTGAATTAAAATTATTTCTAATTAATTAGTGAATGATGAGATACCTCCCTCTTGAGCCTATAAATATAGCTCTCCTCCTTCTTCATTTCTCACCATCTCTCTCTTTCTCTATGATTATAGAATCACTCTTAGCTATATCCATGTTTTGAAGTCATTATAAAAAAAAAAAAAAACTTGTTCTTGTTGACCCTTCAATTGTAGGTGGTTCATGAGGTTGAATTTGGGATATTGAGGTAAGATTTATGTCCATTCAAAACTTATTTACCCCAATTAAATTATTTAATATGTGCTTATGTGATATTATACTATTATTATTATTATTATTATTATTATTATATATTGGATATGAGTAAGTGGAATTTGTCTTCCTTGCTTGCCCTCAAATCTTGGGTAATATTTTAAATGGTAGATTATATTTTGATGGATGAACAAGTGTGTTCTTATGAGAAATTCCAAATTGATTTGATTACATGAGTAGTTGTGAATCATATTTAATTCCAAGAAATTGTTGCTTTGAAAGTATATGAGCCTAATTGTATGACATTCCATGCTATAAAATTTTATATTTTTTATTTATATATAATTATTCGATACGTATATATGTGTGTATTCTGGATATATATATGTATATATATAAAGTATAGTGTACGTGCGTGTATTGTATAATATATATATATAAAAAAAATTAGATATATATATATATACTGTGTGTGTACGGTGGTTTATATTCAAAAAGAAAAAAAAATGATATGTATATATATGCTATGTGATTACGTACGTATGTATGATGTTTTAAATGAAAAAAAAAATATTATATTTAAGTTATTTGTGTGTGGTACGGTATTTTAATAAATAAATAAATAAATAAATAAATATATAAAATATAGATATATGATTATGTACGTAGAATCCTATTTGCACATATATATATAGTCTAACTATACTACTTGGTGATATCTACGGATCTATAAAAGAAAATATAATTTATTTATATAGATAAGTAATATGTTGTACATATTTATGTTTATATAAACACAAAATAAATTACTATTTTGGGTTAATAATTTTGTAGCAATATAACAGTGTGTTAAAATTAAAATAATAATGTGTGTATTTCATTTATAGAGATACGTATGAGTATTGATTGGATGTGTACGTATTATTGAATATATTTGTATGTGTTGAGAGTATTGTGCAAGTAAGTGTATGTTCAAATGAAATTGTTTGTATGCATTATTTAGAATTGTTATCTGTCAAGAGATGATTTAGTATGTTGTTGTGATAAACCTTTTCTATCAAGAAGTGCTAAGTTCATTGAACCAATTGATTCATGGTATGGAATAATTATTTGATTCTTGAAAGTCTTTGTGATAGCAATTTATAAAGTGTAAATTTGATAAATTAAATTTACAGTACGTATAAAAGAAAAGAAAAAAAAAATATTTTCTTTTAAATATGCAATGTGCCGTGTGTGTATTAATATATATACTTAGTAATAAGGTATGTACATTATTTCACGTACGTTTGTTTTATAAAAATATATATAATATAATTTTTGTTAGTTATTTTATGTAATGTGGCCTACGTGACTTTATGCATATATTATGTATTATTGTGGTACATTCTTCTTAGGTTGTGTATGTTAGATTGTTATGACCTATTTGAGTACAAAGTGTGAAAACGACAAAGTTGTTCAATTTGACTATAATATGGATGTTTGAATGGTTTAGTTGATATGAGCTTTTTAAGATAGAAATGTAAAGACAAGAATGTATCATGTTGTCATTTTAAAGATAACATTTCTATGATTTATTTCCCTACTTGTGTTGTGGAATTTCTTTTATAAAAATATGGTTAGGGTCAAATTTGTACAATTTGACCACAATGTGAATTTTTGTTCTAATCAGTTGAGAAATGAATTTTCTAATGAAAATTTCAAAAACACGAAATTTTATATTAGTATACCCTTTTGTGAGATTGATTTAAATTTCAAGTATGAATTATTTTTTTAAAAAAATTATTATGATGCCTATGAGCAAATTTTACGTCAAGTGAAATATTTTCAAAACTTATGGAAGCTATGTGAAATTGTGTAATTGTGAAATTGTGAATATGTGATTACTTTATGTTGAGGAGTACACGGTAGGAACAATCCACGGGTACTAGGGCACTATGGTGTGTCCTGTTGAGGCGGGTCTGTGTACCCTAATTTCAGGAGTAGTCAGTAGAAACCTTATCCTGGCTACTAGGGCTGGTAACTTCCCGTTGAGGCTTGGAATCCTCATTCGGGGGTGTGCACACTTAAGGTTAGAGTCCGGTTTCCATTAGAAATGGGAAATGTGTGGAGTGTTCGGATGTGTGGGAATCACCGTTCACTAGGGCCTAAGAATAAAGGACCCTGTCCCATTTATGTGTGATTGATGTGCTTCCATATGTATTTTGTAGTGTGCAAGTATGACACAAAGTAAAAAAAAATTTTAAAGAAATTTGAGAATATGACTTTTGAAAAGTATACTATGGTAAATAAAGGACTAGATCCTATTATTTTTGAAAATGGAAAAAAATGTGGATATTATGGAATTTTATGTGGAGTTAGATAATTATTTATGTGAGTGAATTGGTATTTGATTCCTATTATTTATGAAAATGATAAGTTGTGAAAGTATAGTATTTTATGAGGAATTAAATGATTATTTGATTATTATTTATTATGAAATGTTATAAGAAATTTAAATCCATGATTATTTTATTATGTGATTAAATTGAGATGAGCATGTTCTAATGGATGGAAAAAGAAAATGATTTATGTGGATGAGTATAAAAAGATCATATGGGGTTAATATGGAATTATATGCTCCAAAGTGCTATGTGCTATGTGCAAAACGTTTTACGGGGTGGAGTAAGTCTTACCAGCCGTCGCGTTGACATTGTTTTCCCCTCTTTAGTTATTTTGCAGGCACGAATTACATGGCATTGAGCATGAGAGTGAATCGCCTTAATATCATGTAGATATTATAATCTATTAGAATTTACCGTTGTATTAATTAGTTATTAGTTGGTTTGAGTATAAGTGAGATACTCAAGCGTGGCATAACGCCCCTTTTTCCTTTTTGTTAGTAGTTGAAGGCTTCCGTTGTTGTATAGTTGAATTTTAAATAAAAATAAAAAAATTACCCGTATTTTCTTATGGAAAAAGTGGGGTGTTACATGTGGCCAGTACAGCTGGGGATCAGCTGTCTTAGCATGCCTGTATAGGGGGTTGTGCAAAGGAGCTGACCACAATACTTCCAAAGTCGGTGGTTGTATGGTGCTGCTCCAACTTTGGGCATGGGAGAGACTCCCTTTGCTTAGGCCAGAGTCCATTATACCGCATCAAAATTTTCACGATTTACCAGCTGGTACCAGGTTAGTTGTAATATATTTAAATTTTATTTTAAACGAATAGAATTCACTAGGTGTTTAAGTTCTTATGAGATGTTTTAATGAGTTGTTCTTACAAATATAGGTGGGTATGTCCACATTTCTGGGGTGATGTGCCCAATCACGTGATTCGTACATATCGCGATCAATTGGATCGCGTTAACCAGGAGATGGTACGTTCGTGTAATTCTTGTATATGTAATTATTTATATAATCATAGGTCGAGTCTTATTCATCAAATCTATATATTTATGTATTTTGCAGTTTGTGTTCGAGCCGTATACAACTTTGTTGACTGAATTGCCTGACTACTACACTGCTGGTCAAACGATTTGGACAGCTCAAGTTCCGTTGATATTTTTTTATATCGTCGAGAACTACTATCCAGACCGGTTCTGCATGCAATTCAGCTGCATACAAGATGTCCCGATTCAAGTCCAGTACATTGAGGAATTACACTCGCTTAACGGCCGATCTGGCAATTGCGATTGGGCCTAAAAACACGCTGAATATTTGTTTTTCTGGACACAACGTGAGGGTTTCATCATCCCAATGGATAGGTTTAACAATCCCTATGCAACTGATGCATATCGGGTATGGTACCATACCCATGGTAGGCTTTTCATTGGCAACCCTAAGCATCGACAAGATCAGGGTTATGTCCAATGTGGTTCATCATTAAATGATGCGGTTAGTATGTTTAATAACGGTTTAAAGTTTTATTTTTTAAAATGGTGATTAGTAATGGTGACATGATAAATATGTTAAGTAATGATGTGTTGTATATTTTATGCAGATGCACTTCCTCCGTGAATTGCATATAAGTTCTGGAGAGGTTGCCGTTGACGGGGAGCAAGCTATTCAAAGACTACAGGAAATAAATGTTAGCACACGCGAGCATATAGTGCGTGCCGGGTATGGTTACTTTGTGGACATCCCCCCCATATATTTAATGATGCACCGTTTGATGCGCCAGAGGTGCAAGATCGACGTCCAAATGTGCGACGACGGAGAGAGAACGTGCAAGGCAAACCCGGGCGTGGTGGTAGGCGTATGCGTGCGATCAACCAAGCGGAGCAAGCTGAGGCAAACCAACACCGGCATGATGCGGATGATAATGATGGCGGGTTTGAGGATGTGAACGCACTCGCCATTGTGCCCGTTCCATACCGAGCCGATGAGCAAAACTGTGAGCCCCAGGCATTTAGCAGTGGTGTTGAGATGGGCGGTAGTAGCCATTCTACTGCTTGGGAGAAAAGCACCAGTTCATGCCCTAGCACTGCCTATTGCTATCCACATTCACACGGTAACTTTGGTGGGTTCTCCCCGTATACCCCGGCGAGTCAAGTGTATGATCCCTCACAGCCGGGGTCATCCTACTATAATGCACCACCAAATATGGACCCGCAATTTGGAAGTCAAAATCGTCCCGCATACAACATTTCACCTTGGCCCCATCCAGTAGGAGATTTTGTTGTAGGCGAACTTCCTAGTCAAGGTGGTATGTTGAATAGTGATGAGTTCCTCGACGTACAGGAGCCACAGCAGCCGCAACAGCTACGAAAATCGACCCGAATAACATTTCCAACACATTGTGGAACACATCCCCGTCAAAGGTATATATAATTATATTCATGATTTCCATCATTATAAGTGTTAAAATATTAATTGGATTCACGTCTTTCATGTTTGTAGGTACCCGTAACTCAAACGGATGTAGCAGTAATGTAGCTATGTTTATTACTACATGATACATTTTCTCTAATCTTAAATCTTCCTATGAAAATGCATACGATTTGGTTAGTTGCAATTAACTTTGTGTTATGAATAGTAATATATACTTACTATTATTAAGGTGCAAACTATGGCGTTATAGCACATATATTGGCATGAAACTGTTAACATAGGTTCTAATATTGCCAGTGGTCTCTAAAATTATGAAATTAAACTTTATTTTGATTTTACCTTTTTATGCAGTTATTATGCTTGAAAATAGGGCTGTTGTATTTCTATTTCAAATATAGTAATCAACAAATCTATTTTGCCCCTGTTTGGCAAAGAGCTTTTTGGTTTTTGAAGCATTTTTGTGTCTTGTAACAATTTTTAAAATTAGTTGTTTGATAAGTTATGAAAAATTAAATGCATTGCCTAATATTTTGGTAGGTGATTAAATGCATTGCCTAAAGTTATTAGACATAATTATTATTATTATTATTATTATTATTATTATTATTAGACATTATTATTATTATTATTATTGAAGACAAAAAAGTAAATTAAAAATCAGGCACGAATAAAAAAAGAACTCCAAATTATAACATTATGTTATTACAAACCAGCATCGGCATTTGCATACTCTTCAATAGTGAAGTCGTACAAATCATCCGTCATTATTTCCATCCCGCACTTGTCGAATGCTATCAGGTGAACCTCTCCAACTTCATAGTTGAAAAACACCAAGTACCTGATAACATTGCGATGCCTACATAGAATACGTCTGAGGAAAGCATGTTGTTCACCGTAGTTGATCAACTCTCCAACATTTATGAACATAAGGGTGAAAGTGCCGTGTCTAACGTCAACAGTATCACCCTCAGACTCGGTCTAGAAAATTAAGTTAGTGAGGATTGATTCGTCGTTATAGAATTCAATAAAATCAATCGCCAACGTCCTACAACCTGAAAGCGCAGTCAATCCAACATCTAAATTAATGCTGAACATGGTTGGTATGAAGATAGCTTCCCCATCCTCGACGGGTTGGCGCTCAATACCATCGCCATGTGCCTCGGGCAAATCTAGTTGTTCTTTATTTCGCATCACAAAAAAAATGAAATTTAAAATAACCAACGTGTCTAAATATTAAAACATCATCCTCTTGGAGTCCATGCGCGTCACAGAAATCCTCACAGCCGCGATACAAATCCATATCTTCAACAAGTAATTCCCACGGGTCTGCATGCCCATGAAAGAGTTGAGCAGTACGGTTTACGTGTTGAAGGAGGTGTAAATGCATGCATTTGGAAAATTGCAACATATAAGGCGAGATCACGAGCACTGTAAACCAAGTAATCGTCCGAACGGAGAGATGGTGAGGATGACCGACGGTCTGTGTACAGAAACAAGCTACATTTAAAACAAATTAAAAAATTAGATCACAAAACATGTTGCAATTACAAATGAATAATATATATGTAATTGAATCCGTACGACGGTTGCTAATGCTTCCGAGATTGAAGTTGATCGACCCTTGCAGAAAACTGTTGAGTAATTGTTCTGCACGCCGTGGAGTATTGATATTTGATGGGAATATTAGTTCGAAACCCATCACTTTCATGAGAACTAACCACATTTGTGCAATGGTTAGGGTATATTTCGAATGCGATCGTTGTCTACTGATTTTGAAAATGTTGTACCGACGACCATGGATTGTGTGTAGAAAATACGAAATTGTATCACCTTCCACGATGTGTGGAACCTCCTCAAAACTAAAGGATGCAAACATATCCATTTTGTTACTGATAATAAGGATTTGTAAATGCAAACAATCTTCAGAATTTTTTCCAAGTGATAGTTCGTGCATTATCATTGTGCATGCATTATATAGGACTCAGATAATGAGCCTAACAGTTAGGCTCGTTCTTTTTCTTCTTTTTTTTTAATATATTTCGAGGCTTTTATTTTTTTATTTTTACTTCCGTGTAATTAAATTTAACATGGAAACCCAGCCAGCATTTAACGCCCAAATGAAGTGACAAGTCACAGCAGGAACAGGCATAATAGTTAGGCTCATTCTTCTCCTTTTTTCTGGAATTTATTTAAATGCGTACATGAGAACATTATATTCGACACATTTGCTTAATAGTTAGCCTAATAGTTGCACCTCCATCATGTGCAAAATATATGAATATGTTAGGGCTAAATGTGCCGGATCCAATAAATTTTCAAAATTTTCAAGATGCCGAGCGTTATACGTATGACATCCTCCAACACAACTTACAAACACTTCTTCTTCCATCACGTGAGTCATTTTATATTTTCTCATTTTTAGTTGTCGTATTATTTTAAATTTAATTTATAACTATTATTTTGTATGATGTAGCTTGTAATGATCAAAAACATTTGCCGGACGTTACTAGATCTACTATTGCATGGTTTTCTGTTACAATTATATCGCGTGTGACAATGGTAACTTTGTTCATTTTACGTCAATCTTTAGAAAATTAATAATGCTACCGAGTTTCTAACTTTATATATTTTAGAAAATTCCACAATGCATGTATCAACATCTAATGCAGCACTTGACAACAACTGCCATTTTGAAACATGCATGGTCCGTGGTTCGCAATAGAAGTTTCTGTTGAAAACATGCACTTTACAACAGGAATTGCTGAATTCATTAGGGCGAATGAGTTAAGCCGTGCAGACAGGGTGGTTTTTCAACATACGGGTTTCTTAACTTTTGAAACCTTCTTCTATGACGTATTCGGCAACTTCAAAACGTATCCCTACCGTCGTATTACAAACCAGCTTCCTGCTCGACCTTACCCACATCAGACAGTTACTACAAACTTTAATGTGTCACCTCTTTGTAACAATTTTTTTACATACTATTTGAACAATGAATTAAACTTTTTGGTGCATTAGACCGAATTCGTGTTAAGGCGAAGTCTACTCTGCCCCCAACATATTCACTTGATGTGCAAAGATGTCGTTCATTCTATACTGATTTCTCAAGAGCTCTTGCGGTGAGGAACAATATTCAATCATAATATTTTACCTCATCATCTATCATCTAAGTATTATTTACTTATTAATTTCCTTATTACGTTTCTGTAGAGGGATAAAGTGACAATATGTATGGTGAACTTAACACATTAAATATATGATATTAAATATGAAGGAATTGTTCGACATCTTTTTTTGTGTTATTGTTGGATAAGTTTGACAATTCATAACACCAATATAAAAGGGGGGAAAATGTACTAAACGAGCCTAAAGGTTAGGCTCAATCAGACAAATAGAATTCACCTAACCTTTATACGTTTTTTCAGTATTTTTTCCCTCCATTCACTCATCACGTTTTCAATACTTATTGCCATCTACTTCGTGTTTATATATACCATGCAACACCTACTCATCATGTCTTCAAAACAAACAACATACTCCAAAACAGACAACAAACTCCAAAATCTCTAACTCTTGTCCTACCACATTCTTCTAAGACAATATGGCGGATGTTTCAGATAACAAGTGCCAATTCTTCATTTTTTGGGGTGGTGAAATTTGTTAATATTCAACACCACCTCAACTTAATTACACACTACCCCCCCCAGTTGGTCACTAATATTCATGTCAATTCCAGATTACCTTATGTGGTCAATCTAATCCGAAATGCAATGGGAGTAAGTTCAGATTGTATATTACAAATTACTTCCCGACTCCTTATCGATAATCCAATGGGTGTAATGCAAATGGCATATCGTATAACCAATGATGCAGAGTGGGAATACTTTGTATTCCAAACAAAAAATCAGGGTGAGCTACACATTTATGTTACACTAGAGCTTCACAACCTTCACCGTCACAAAACACATTCACTACTTTGTTGGCCGGCCACGAATCATCCTCTACAGGTTTTGGTGCATACGAACCATATGTCGAATTCTTTCGTCAAGACAATCTCTTGGAGTCACTAACCATTAATACAGAACAACCTTCCAGTCAAACGTTCTTACCAGAAACCTCCGTGCAAATCGGGTCATCACAGACTAGCTCATCTGAAGAGCTAGTATCAGGCTCAGATAGTTCAAATGAAGAAACTACAACTCATGACTACAATGATCAATTTACATTCCCTTTTGATTCGTTGCAACAAGTCAGACAGGAGGATGCACAACCTAGTTGGGGCAACAGGGTAGCTGATTCAGAGATCCCATATTTTCATGCCCCGGTATCATTTAATACCGAGTTTGAAGAAGAGGACACCGACAGGTTGCCGTCTTACGATCCTGAATCAGGGGTGCTTCAGATCGGAATGGTTTTCCCAAGCTTCGCTGAATTAGAAACAGCTGTTAGCATTCTCCACGTCCGTGAAAGAAAAGGATTCCGATCCACCCACAAAAAAAGGTGCCTCTTAGCGGGTGGTGTGTACAAACTATATGTCGAAAGAAAACCCGTGTTGTTAGATGTTGTCTGCAAGTAAATTGAAAGGGCCCAGCGGGGAATGGCATATCAAAAAAATGACTAGTCCCCATACATGCAGACATGATTTCAATGACGGGAATATCGACAAAATGTGCAGAAGCAAACTTATTGCCGCTCTTGTCACGCATAAGATCCGTGACGATCCGCAGTACAAAGTTAAACACATACAAAGCGATATGAAAAATGAGTACGGATTAGACGTGACGTATCGAAAGGCTTGGTACGCTCGTAAAAAATGCATTGAACAAGAGTACGGCAAATATGGAGATTCCTACAAAGAGCTGCCCTTTTTCTTGCAGTCGGTGCAGGCAACAAATCCAAGCACAGTGGTAGAAATCAAATACACGCAGTCCAACCAAGGAGCCCCGTACTGCGATTTCTTGTATGCTTTTTGGGCTTTTAAGCCCGCGATAGACGGATTCCGATTGTGCTGCTCGGTTATTGCAGTGGATGGAACACATCTATATGGAAAATACAAAGGCCACCTTCTTTTAGCGGTCGGGATGAACGCTAATCGGGAAATCTTTCCAGTCGCATATTCAATCGTTGACTCTGAAAATGCGGCAAGCTGGACTTGGTTCATGACACTACTAGCCACACATGTCTTCCTCGATCATGAGTCGATGTGCATCATTTCGGATAGGCATGCTGGGATCGATGCGGCATTCCGGGATTCGCCTACATTACATCCGCCACGAGTCTAACGTCGATATTGTCTTAGACACATCCGCAGTAACGTCATGACCCGGAACAGGTCATGACCCGGAACAGGAATAGGACTTTGAGAGCATTAATCTGGGAAGTTGGTACTGCAACCACACATAGAGATTTTGGGAACAAGATGGAGAGAATAAGAGCTGAATGGCCTGCAGCCGTACAATTATCTAGCAAGTATTGACGCTGAAAAATGGGCATTGTCTCACGATGGTGGTCACCGCTATGGGCTAATGACAACCAATTCATCCGAATCGTTTAACAATTCACTTAAGGGTTGTCGTATGTTGCCAGTGACTGCGCTAGCCAAACTCACTTTCCATAAAATAAGGATAATGTTCGCAGATAGGAGAACAACTGGCCAAAGGATGTGGGAAGCAGGGTTGCGTTGGCCTAAGAAAGTTGTTGAAGAGTTGGCACAACAAGAGCAACAGGCGTCCAATGCAACCATTGAGAGGTATAATGACTCAACAGGATTATACGGGGTTGCTCTTCAAAGACGACATGCCACACAACGCCCGTTGCGATTTCATAAAGTTTGTTTGAGCGACTCTAGCTGCGATTGTGGAAAGTGGAATGTCAACACCTCCTTACCTTGTGCACATATCATTGCAGCATGCCATTTTCAAAAAGTTACGTATGACTCATTTGTGCAAGATGTGTTCTCCATAGAACATTACATAGCCAGTTATGCAGCTGATTTCCATCCCCCGTGCAATGAAATTCAATGGACAAGTGAGCTCATTCTACTTCCACCTTCTTCCGCTAGGCGAGATTCACGCCCAGGCCAACGACGAACTCGTCGCTTTCAAAAAGAAATGGACTTTGGGAATACGACAGCAACAAGGCGATGTAATTATTGTAAGGCACGAACTCATGCTTCAAACCAGTGCCCAGCGTTACATTATCACTCGTAGGGTATATTTTTTATTTAATTGCAAACATTGTATCACAAATTCGCAGTTTGATAATCCACTTTATATATTTATCCTATTATAACTCAATTTTTTTCTTTTTAGTCATTAACAAATCAAAATTATATTAATTAACTATACACAATTATTACTATTCATTAATATAATAATTACAATCATAAATAATTAGTTTAATTAAATAATTAACAAATCATGAATATATTTGTTAAGTAGTATAGTTTGGATGTTCAATCTTAATTGCGGTACACACCGATTTGAATATTTCTTCAAAAATTATTTGCATAAAATTAAACTCCAACTATTTATATTTATTAGATATATAAATTGGATTTATTGTTTTATTCATCACAACATTTCAATGTTTTTTTTGAACTAAAATAAAACTAAAAATCAAGCCAATTGCTAAAGTATTCTACTATTATATAAAATATGTATATGTATTTGTAGCCTAAGTCTTAGGCTCATTCTCATTATTGAAAAGTCGATCAAGCCTAACAGTTAGGCTCTTTTCCCTTATTGGAGAACCATCCCAATTCATCCCAGTTTTGGGAAACCTCCCACAGTCCACGGTGAGTAATTGACTCTTCCAATCTCCTCCCATCTTCTCCCGTGCCGGAATCTTTCACCATTTCCACAGCCCACAGCCTATTTGTTCGCTAGCTCTGCTTGGGTCCTCCTCAGCTACTTAATTTCTTGCCAGTAAGCAAATTTGATATTATTTATTTTTATCTTTCGGAATATTGTTTGTCCGACTCAGTTCATCGAGTAGCTTGGAAGTTTTTAACCCCATCTAATTTGTGTTTAGATAAATGCGCAAATGTTGTTTTCTGTTTTTGATTTTCTATTTCAATTTATTACAGCATTTAGTTTTTTCTTTTACTATCGTATTTTGGTTTGTATATTTTTCATTGGGTTCTGGGAATAGTTCTCCTTGTGGCAACATTTCAGTATTGCGATATTCTTGTTGCTTCTGTGAAGGTTTTATTGCTTATCATGGAGCCTAATTGAACGGCTTCTTCCAGTTCATTACATTGTCTCTGATGTCATATATATTTGCAAATGCTGTTTGTTTCCTTTGCAAAAAGGCCTCTTTTCCCATCAATTCCCTGCTATAAGTATCTCGAGTTTGGAGGCCAATATTCATTAAGGAAGATTATGAGCAGCCCATTGAAGAGACGATGCAAGAGGGTACTTTGATTATTGGTGTATTTGAGCTTGAACCATAGTAACTAACCTGGGAGCTCAGCTAGAGCTTGACTGATCCTAGAGGATATGAGCTTAAGCTTGGCTTTATTCTTAATTGATTAGCTAAAGCTTGAGTTCAATTCACCTTTTCTTTATTTTATTTTATTTGAAAGCATTAGAGCCTATTTTTATAGTTCACAGACATAATAGTTTATTTATATTATACTTTTAGAGGGTGTTTGTTGCTTCCCCATCAATTAAAATTTTTGAGAAACTAATTGCAGGGAATATATTTGCTGGGAATAATTTTGTTGGGAAAATTAATTAACATGTTTATCCTGGAATCATAACAATTAAATTACCGGAAAAGTTATTTCTAACAGTTGATTTGTTTAAACTTTCCTAAGATTGTTTTTCTAATCTCCAATATACTCTTACGGTCTTACTACATATAAAAATAACATACTAACTCAAACCATTAACACAAAATAATGAAGCAAACAAACTTGTATGCACACACTGCAATTAGAAGAGTACATTCTTTTTGTGTAGTATGTATATATAATATATATGCAAACTGCAACGAAAAAGAATATGTTCATCAACGGAACATATACAGAAGAAAATTTGCCAAAAAAGCAACACAACGGCGTATGCATTTTTTGGTGAGTTGCAATCTTATATAGTCAATTGAAGTAATTGCACTCAAGAGGACTAGAATCTAGGATTACATTTTAGAGTTTAGGACTTTAGGAGGAATGTGAAGATTGCTGCGTATGATTGCATCTATTTTTCAGTGTAGTAAGGAAAAGAGATGAAAATAAAACAAAATAGGAAATAACAATAACAACAACAAACAAAAATAGTATTATTACTAGTAGTAGTAGCAAATACTCCGTATTCCAAATAAATAAATGCTCTATAAATAAATTGCTTAACTCTGTAGGTTTGCAAGCTTGAGTAGTTGTGAGCCTCAAGAAGCTTGGGGGTCAGCTTGAAAGAGTCTTGAACCAATCTTGAATAGCAGACTTGGTTCATACACCCTAACGTGAATGTGTAGTTTTCATGATTTTTTTGGATGCACATGAAGGGATCCTCCTTAAGGAGGAGAATGATTTTTAGTAAAAACGGTGTTGACAAGAATTATCTAATCCTTCTTATGGAGACATGTACATTCACTATTGCAATTTGCAAACAAATTGAGGATGGGCATGAGAGCATTTTATAGGTTAGTGGAAACTGGGAGGGGGCAACTGATAGTTGTAATATGACAGTAATTAGTAGGAGATGGAGGTGGATTGAAGTAATTCACAGCTTGTGCAGTTATCCCAAAATTAAGAAACCCCATCTTCCTTCTCATTGTTAAACCCTCCTTCCCTCAGCAGTCCCTCCATTGAAATTCTCTTTTGCTCTCTGAAATTAGGTAAGTGTTTGATCTTTCATTCAAAACTTTTTTGAATAAGGCCCATTATTGTAGAAAAATAAAAATAAAAATAAAATATAACTAAAGATATTCAAGCTATTACTTTATAAAAGTTCAATTTTTTTGGTACAGTCTTGCTTGGGTGTTTAAGCATTGGGCTTATGTACTATTTGAATGTGTATTTTCTTAAATTGATATTAATTCTTGTATATTCCAATTCTGGATTTGGTTTATGGGTTCCATTTATGTCCATCTTACTAATGAAAGTAAACTTGTTTTTGTTTTGCATTATAATTTTCTCTGTAAGATGTTGGTTTGTGGATAGGTGGCATTCTGTGATTTGAAGTCTAGATTGTTACACGGGAAAGAGCTTCTAGTATATTTTAAGTATATTTTCTCTGATATTGTTCAGCATTTTAAAATGCTATCCAGAGATAATGGGTTGGAAAGCTGCTCAGAAACTCATACATCACTGGAAGGTTCTCAGAGGTGATAATGTAAGTAATTCTCATGAATACAGTGATCGAATTGCTTTATCACCCTCTCTTGGTTTCCCATGCAACATCCACCATTTGACTGCA
>CM008335.1:15811777-15824389 GCA_002525835.2 Ipomoea batatas | reverse complement strand
AACTTGGGTTTGGGAATGTTGATTTGCTTAGGATCTTTAAGACGAGCCTCGCTTGTAGACTACGAGAGTAGATAACTGGCGGTTTGGCACACTCGGGTAGATCACGAGAGTGGCACCGAGGACTTTAGTGCAATTCCTCCATTCACAAGGGATAGAACTTCTTTTCTACATTTGTTTGACACATGATAAACATTTACCCGATTCATATCCTTACATATGTTGCATCTTATATCTCTCTCTTCATTTGTTGCATTTATTTTTGTTATTTAGTTTTATTGTTAAAACGATGTTATGACCGAACTAGCTTCACAAGAATCAATCCGAGTTAGTGTTTGACCAACCATTCCCTGTGGATCGATAACCCCGGAATACTCCGGGTATTTGCGTGTACCTAAAAGCTACAACCAGGACCTACTGTCGCGGTAATTCAACCCAAGGTTATCCAAACAAGAACACAAGGCATAAATTCTCCTTAACACTTGAAATACTCTCGTATTAGGCATCAAGTTTGTGAATGTGTGACTAGTGTACAAGTTCTACTATCGTAGCAACAAACGCACTCCAAATAAAGCATATAATTGGAATCCAACAATTATACACAATTTCAGAACAAACTCAATTCACACAACAAATTAAACCCTAGAACACTTTATGCAATACAACTCATATAGATATCAATAGCAAGAGATTAAATCAAATCCTAGTTCCAAAACACTTAGCTACTCATAATATAACAACAGATACACAATATTAAAAGAGTAATTTAAAGCTAAATGAAAATCAATGGAAAGAGAAGAGAAGTTTTCTAAATCCAATATTTGCAATGTTCTTGAGCTTGGAAATTGAAATGGACAAGAAATCTACTCTAGTTTAAGCTCTTCTAGAGCTAAACCTAACTAGAAAAAGAAGGGGAAATGAAAGTTTTGGTTTTTGGGTGGGAAAGGGTTCTTAAAAACAAGACAAAAAATACCATTTAAATGTTGCAGAGGCTAGGCATGGGTGTGCCTATACTTGTGCCCAGCATAACCATGCCCACTGCCTTGTGGGCATGGGTGCAAGCAAGGGCGTGCCCAGACCCATGCCCACAAGGGTATGGCCACGCCCGTGGCTAATAGGGGAAGCCTCCAAGGTCTTCGGTAATTGCTTTTGTGCTCTCCTCGACCAAAAATAAGAAATAAATAATCATCTTAGTAATGAAATTGATCATATATACTCTCACTTTGCACAACCTATCAATCTACAAACCAACTTGCTAGAACACAACTTGTTTCAAGAATCACCTTAGATTGGCATACAAGTCCCATTCTCAAGCCAATAACTAAGTACCAAAACCATTAAAGTGTGTGAGGATCTAGTGTGCCCAAATACTAATAAGTTGAGTTTATGCAAAACTTGGGTTTGAATGAGATTTCATAAGCTTGCCCTTCATATTCTCACTAGTTCAACTCTAATATTGCATGCTAAGATCAAGTAAGACTTTTATTAGGCTTGTAATGGGGATAAGAATTAAGGGAGTGTTTGGTACAGGGTATCTTAGATTACCTAGGTAATCTGAGTCTGGTATTACCTTATTTGGTTCAGGTTATGAGATTACCTGGTAATGTTATATTACCTCAAAGCTGATGTGGCGGTAATGTTTCAAGGTAATGTGATTACCCCCGTTTTTTTAGGTAATCTTAGATTACCTTAAATTATTCCAACTTTACCCTTGCTAACTAATCTTTATATAATAATAATAATAATAATAATAATAATAATAATAATAATAATAACAACAACAACAACAACAACAACAACAACGTATATAAAATAAATATATATTTATATAATCAAATATGCACATGTATATATTTATATATTTATTTTTTCAATATTAAGCATCGATATATTCATACATATAAATTAATAAATACACACCCTGAAGACACACACATATAAATAAATAAATAAACAAATAAACAAATAATATATATATATATATATATATATATATAATTACAATCAAATGAGACAACCAAGTTAGGTGAGAAATAAGAATTAATTTTGAGCAGCGTCGATCTTTGATTTTTTTATGGCTGAGATTATTTCTTGTTTTATTCCTTATTTGATTACTATTAATTATTGGGGGTTTATATGTAATTGACCGTGGATATTTTTTTTTAATGGAATTCTATTCATATATTATGCAAGATTTTAGGTGGTTTAATTTTGGTAGGATTGCACTTGTCTTCTTTGATCATTGGTTCTCGTCTAATCTAACATCTATGGTCGTCGTTCTTCACTGCTTCAATCGTCATTCTTCACCGTTGCAGAAGCATGGATTGCATTAATGAATGTATGTTTTCCTATATATATATAATTGAGGGCATTATAGTAAATTGATCCATATTACCTAAAATATAACTCTTAACCAAACAAAGTAATATTATATTCCACAATTCAAACCAAACACATAGGTAATCTTACATTCCCACAATCTCACATTACCTCCATGGAGGTAATCCTATTACCTGAGGTAATCCAAGATTCCGTGAACCAAACGACCCCTAAAGGTTAACAAAGAAGGGTATGGAAGTCAAACATGTGAATTTAAATAAAAATTGAATAACTATAAATACTACAATAACCAAAAACCATATATTAAGGATAAATTAGCCTTTTAAAATGAAAATACAATAAATTGATATCAATAATATACTCAAGGTAGGTTACTTTCTTTTCATTAATAAGCCAAACCAAAAACAAACAAACAAAAAACAAAAAACAAAAACAAAAAAAAAAACAAAAAACAAAAAACAAAAAAAAGTTTACCAAATACTCATTTTAAGTATTTGACCAAATCAAATAAAAAGGGCCAAACAAGTCAAAGTTTAACTGATCATCCAAGCCAAACTTTTGTTTGATCCACAAATCATATACGTGAATCCAACAATAACTTTGAGTTAATTAGTGGTTAAGTTGTACCGATTGATATTTCATGAAGGTACGTAATAAGCACTTTAATTAAAATCAATGTTGTTTGAAAACAATTTTATATTAATTGATAATTGTTGTTGTTGTCGTCCCATATCACTATACTAATTTCTCCGCCACGACCTCGGTCTAAATGTTTTTGGCTGTATTACCCCTTAATGTTGGATGTTGCCCAAGAAGATCTAAGAGCATTTTATGGCCAAAAGTTCATGATGAGTTAAGGATTAATTGCATTTTTATTCTCTATTTTAAGTAGAAGTGGTCAAATTAATTTCTTAATTATGCATCAACATTAAATTTTGAGAACCTTATTTTGAATACTACTAATTCTATTACAATGCAGTATATGTTCATAACTACTTTCTCAACCTAAGTGATCAATAAATTTTGTTGAAAGATTGCATGTGTTTGGCGTATTATAAATTCTCATATCACTAACAGCATGTTTAGTTCACGGAGTGGATTTTAATTTGAAGGAATAGGAATGTTATTTCATATGGAATATAATAGGTAAGGAATAGAATATAAATTCTATATTCTATTCCAATTTTTGGTTCTCTAAGGAATAGAACTTGCTAGAAGAAATAAAATTTTAATAGATTAATTAAAAATTTATCTTAGATTCACAAAGTTGAACCACAAAATCTAAGTATGAACTTACCAAACATGAACCTACTATTGAAATGATAACCTTAAGTGATTTTTATTATTCTACAGTTAAAACACGGTTGGTTCTTGGAATAGGTGCAGAATGTAATAAGATTCTTGGGAATAGACTCATTGCATTGTTTGTTTTGCCGTTTTATAGAAAGTGCACCTTTGTGTAGAAAGTCGTTCTTGTTGTCTTGGTGGTGTTGTCACTTGTATTTGGAAGAAGTACTAGTGAAATCCGTCATGTATTTAGGAGAAGAGTGGAGTAGGAGGTTTCCAAAACCACTATAAAAACTTGTCTCAACTTATTGAAATAATCTTTTGAAAAGATTTTTAAAATTACATTTTGAAAATCAAGCTCACTAAAAGCTATTTTTAAAAATCGGAGAAAGTCTATTCAATCCGGCCCCTAGACTTGCTCACTGTCTTAGGACCAACAGTGGTCTATTCTCAATTTGGATTGGATTAAAGTGTATTAAGTTACGGTAGCCTTGGATTAATCTGTCTTTGTGGAATTTTTATTTTCAAATATCGTCAAAGATTTTTCTTTTAAATTTTTGAAACGTCATTCTTTACAAGGTAATATCTATTTTATACTTTCTCAAACTTTTTCAGTCCAAAGAAATCAATGTCCCACCAATAATAATAGAAGTGTTATCACACTACATAATAGTTGGCAGCTTAAACTTTTTAGTTATTAATTTATTTCAATTATTTGAGTCTTTTGGAGATAAACCTCTTCTAGATTGAACCTGGGAGTCCCTCATCATAGGTTCGACTCTACATACTGTCATGATATATCTTCTTATCTCTTTCTGTGTCAAGCTTTCTTTATCGTTTATATTTTCTGTTCAAGTGCCTCTTCTGAATGGTCAATATTTAGTCAAGCAGTCAATCAAGCTATATCTTTCTGTTTAAAACTTCTTTTTTACTATGCATTCCACCAAATTACTTCCATTTTGGCATTTCCTCTTATTGTATGACTTCACTAAATATGTTCAATTTTGTTTTTTTTTTTTTTGTTTTTTTTTTTGCCTTTACTGATTTTATACAGATAGAAAATACATGATGTTTTGGAGAATCTAATTATTCTAAAACATTGAGCTAGTATCATCAAAATTTATTAATTATACTTATTTTTAACACTTTGTCACCCGTGTTTGGCCCAAATGTAGGAGAATTTTCTCTAATATTGCACTCTTTCCGTCCCATTTTATATGTCTGGTTCGGTTAACAAGACTTGACTGAAGTGATTTTTAATTTAATTTTTCATAACATTAAATTGAGTATTAATATACAAAATTTATATATATAGAAACTACACTAAAAATACCATTGAACACAAAAAATTAAATTTAAAATAAATAAAAAAATAATAAAGAAAATAAACAAAGAAAAAATAGTTAGTTTGGCCAATGAATAGTAAATAGACAAATAAAATGAGACAGAAGGAATATTTATAATCTTCCATACAACGTAACTTTTCATTTGTCAACATCTCTTCTTGGATCTCATCGCATGGGATTCTTCTTGGATCTCATCGCATGGGATCTTTGTAATACAATTTATCTCTTTTATGTGGTTTGCATATTATTACACAAAAATGAGATTCACCCCGTACTTACCTCCAATCAATGAATAAGGGTTTCCATCATTACCAAAAAAAACTATAATTATTTGTTAAAGCTTTAAATAAATGTTTATATATTATATACTCAACAAGAATTAAAGCATGTGTTCTACCTCAACTAAAAGTCTAAATTAATAATTGAATTACACATTTATGTTTATATATTATATATACGTTCAACCATAATTATTTATAATGTAAAACTCTATTTGAATGACCACAAAATCTTTTGACACAAATTACCATAACAAGTGGGCAATCCAATTGGCTTGGCTGAACTTGGTAATCGAAAGATTTTAAATTTGACCCTCCATGGGAGCTGTTTCTTGACCTTCTTGATTTGAACTAATCAGTTATAGACAATTTATATTGTTTTATTCCTTGTGGTAGACAATTTAGATTGGTTTATCCCTTGTAGTTATTTGCTGACTATCACCCAAAATACACATTCAAATAGTGAATACATGCAAGCTTTCCCATAAAATCAAAGAAATTACAATAACAAATATTTGCTCAATTAAATATTGTAACTATATATGAGGGAAAAAAAATAGTAACACTATTATTTTACAGATGAGCAAAAGCAAAAATAAAAAAGAATTAGTGTATGAATACCTAATAAGTACGAGAAGCAGCGGAAGAAATAATGACGAATGTATTTAATGTTGGAAAATAAAGACCAAACATAGTTTAGGCTTGTGATAAAAAGGTGGAATTGTCCACCTTATGTGTTCTCAGAGTTTGTGAAGGGGTAACTCAGTGGGGTAGTTCAAGTGGCAAGTGAGCTGGTTCAATTCTTAGAAGTGACGATTCCCCCTGGGCCAGCTCCCGTGCCTCCCGGAGCGAACGTGGGTGGACCCCGGACCGTTAAACGGACGGGGAGAAAGACCTAAATTTACCAAAAAAAAAAAAAAGAGTTTGTGAAGGGGTAACAGATTCTTCATTTTGAACAGCCGTTGTTAATGAGACTCGATCATTGATCTCTTGTAACAAATTTTACCACTATGAACGGTTGAGCTATCCAGGTGGACAAAACACAGTTTAGGCATTGTTATGGCATTAGAATTTGTATCCCCTCAATTTCTACTGAAAATTTTATTGTTTTTTTATTCTTAATTGAAATTGTGTGGCGGAGGTGGTGACGCCTGCGCAGTATATGTGTAATTTACAGGATATTCGTAAGTCACATGTAAATTCCACACACCCATGCCAGCAACACTTGTTTCCATAAACATGAAATTTTGTCTACTTTGATTTGATATGACGTGAACTTCCACTCTCACCGGTGATTAGACTTCCCTCTAACATGGCACCTGCCTCTATATATAGAAACCATCTCTACATGATTTTTGGGTATAACACAACATACACGAGCTTCGTCTTATGCCTCATCCTTTTTTGGTGTAGAGACTTATAGCAAGTTCGATCGTTTTATATTATTAGTAATAAAAAAAAATGGCGATGATGAACATGACAGCAATAAAAACAGCATCGGATGGAGCATGGCAGGGCCAAAATCCCCTTAATTTTGCATTGCCATTGTTGATTGTACAAACCACCCTAGTCATCGTTGTTAGCCGCTTCTTTGCCTTCGTCCTCAAACCCCTTCGACAACCCAAAGTCATCGCTGAAATTCTAGTACGTCAATTTTTTCTTTTTTTCCAATATGACATTTTAATATTTTTTTGTAATTGCGGGTGCATTTAGATACGTATGATAGTATATTTAGATATGTTTGATGGTGCTTCGAGTCCAAATACACCATCAAGCATTTTCATGCACACCAAAAGCCAGCACTTAGTGCACGACAGGCCAACACTTTGTGGTGCTTGCACCACAAACAAGTACTTAGTGCATCATAAATCACTACTAAGTACACCACAAACTAGCAATTAGTGCACCAAAAACTAGCACTTAGTGCACCACAAAAATATGCTTGTGCAAAAAATTACAAAAATGTCAATGATTTTTTTTTTTTCATTTTTATTGATTTTCAATCATTGATTTGACCTAGTCCAATAGACTAGGTTTGTCCATACCGTCGCACCTGGAGGGACTGTCGTATATATTCACAATTTGGCTTATATCAGTAACAATCCTTATACCATAGACCAGGGTTCACAGTGCACTGTAGACCTGGCCTAGTATATTAGTATTAGTATGTGTCTTATGTTATGAGTTTTTGTGTCTTGTATTATGAAATTCTGTATCTTAAAAGCATTAATTCTGTACCTAAAACAAATTAGTAATTGTGCCTTCTTATATTAAGAATTTTTGTATCATGTGTTATGAAATTCTGTAGCTATGAACACAAATTATGTATCTAAATCATATTTGAAAATAAGTAAATATATAACATGTGTATATGTCTTGTGGTATGATTTTTTGTGTTTTTCTTTATAAAATTTTATACTTTACAAGTCTTCGTTACTTAAATTCAAGGTTCATAATGCTATATGGACCAGGATCGTCACTGATATAAATTGTTATTTAATTATTTGTTTAACGGTACGCAGGGTGGGGTTATCCTAGGGCCATCTGCTTTTGGAAGAAATCAAGAATACATGCAAACTATATTTCCTGAATGGAGTACACCAATTCTTGAAACAGTGGCAAGCATTGGCCTACTCTTCTTTCTTTTCATGGTCGGCCTTGAGCTCGACTTGTCTTCCCTCCGAAGAAATGGGAGAAGTGCGTTTTGCATAGCGGCGGCCGGAATATCCCTCCCTTTCGTCTTCGGCATTGGAATAACTTTCCTTTTCCGGCGAGTTGTCCAGGGCGCCGATGAAGTCGGCTTCGCTCCGTACTCGGTCTTCATGGGAGTTGCTCTCTCCATTACTGCCTTCCCCGTGCTGGCTCGCATTCTGGCGGAGCTTAAACTGCTCACCACCGACGTCGGCCAGACCGCCATGGCCGCCGCTGCCTTCAACGACGTTGCCGCCTGGGTTATGCTCGCCCTCGCCGTTGCCTTGGCCGGAAACGGAGGAGGCGCCGCCGCCCATAAAAGTCCTGTCATTCCCGTCTACGTCTTACTCTCCGGAGTTGCATTTGTTGTCTTCATGATGGTTGTCATTAGGTACAAAACCAAAATCCTTTTATTTGTCACTAAATTTTCAGTTTGGTAAAAATTGGTTCCCCATTGAGCCGAGTCAATCATTATGTCATTAAGTCGTGATGCTAGTTAGAATCAAACCTACCACTACCTTAAAGGTTATATCTAACCGTCAATGGACAACTTTATTTCCTTATATACCAAAATATTTTCAAATACAAGGTGTTAGACTTGGTTTTTCAGGGGTCCGCCCAACAATCCCCTAATCACGAATTGTTGGACTTAACCCTTCTCTCACCTTCACTCAACATAACTCTCACCCAAGTATATAGAAATAAAATTGTGCTTTTACTGCATCTATAAATTTTAACAGGTAGTGACACTTACTAGCCATGTTTGGTAAATAATCAGCCTATCAGCCAATTTTTGCTTATTTGACCACTATTAGCTCTTTGGTTAATAAGCTTTTTGTAATTCCAAAATACTAAAATTGAAAAGGCTACTCAAAACAACCTTTTCAATTAGCTTTTTGAGAAACGAAATTATACCAAATAGTTATAAACTAACAGCTAAATTGGGTTCCCATAGGAGTGAGCTGAGTCTATCATTATGTCATTAAGTCGTGATGCAAATTGGTTAGAATCAAACGTAATTGGTTAGAATCAAACGTATCACTACCTTAAAAGTTATATCTAACTGTCAATACAGAATATTAGACTTGCCTTTCACCTGGTCTGCCCAATAATCTGCTAATCACGTATTGTTTAGCTTAATCATTGAGCTTCGCCCAACATAACTGTTAGGCAAATATAAAGAAATAAAATTGTGCCGTTACTATCACTATAATTTTTGACTGATAGTGAGGGTTTAACGAAACAATTGGTATCAGAGTCCAGGCGGGTTCCAGACTAGACTAGGAGGGGATTGTTGGGCTGGTATAGTTGATCTTAGTGCAATTTGAATAAAGCAAATTAAATTGTTTTTTCGTACGTTTTTAGGCCAGCAATGAAGTGGGTGGCACGGAGGTGCTCGCCGGAGCACGAAGCGGTGGAGGAGGCGTATGTTTGCTTGACACTCGCCGGAGTAATGGTATCCGGATTTATCACTGATCTCATCGGAATACATTCCATATTCGGAGCGTTCGTATTCGGATTAACTATTCCGAAGGGCAGTGATTTTTCGGAGAGATTAATCCTGAGGATTGAAGACTTCGTGTCGGGGCTATTGCTCCCATTGTACTTTGCCTCGAGCGGTTTGAAAACCGACGTGGCCAAGATATGCGGCGCGGAGGCGTGGGGACTTTTGGTGCTGGTGATCACGGCGGCGTGCGGCGGCAAAATCATCGGAACTTTTCTGGTGGCGATGTTGTGTAAGGCTCCGGCGAGAGAGTCGTTGACGCTTGGGTTATTGATGAATACTAAGGGCTTGGTGGAGCTCATTGTCCTCAACATTGGCAAGGAGAAAAAGGTAATTTACCTTCTACCCTCATTTTTTAATATTTCAGCTTTGAATACGATTATCAATAAAATTTATGCTCAATAAGACAAAAAGTGTCACTCTAATTTGTTTATTAGTTTTTTTTTCTTTTTAAACTTCTACATATATCATTAATTACCCTGTACCATGGGTCAGGTTGATACTGCAGTTGTATTGAAAGGAACTGTAGTTACGGAATGCAGTTGTGTTGAATGAATAGTTTCTTTTCAACACAACTGCAGCATCTTTTCGATCCGTTCAACACAGCTATGATCCTGATACACAATGCATTGTGGACCATGATAGGCAGTATAATTTTTTTTTTTTTAGGCAGTATAATTTGCGCATTGATTATTGGCTTTTGTTTTTCAGGTGCTTAATGACGAGGTGTTCGCTATACTAGTTCTGATGGCACTGTTCACCACTTTCATAACCACCCCAACAGTGATGGCAATTTACCAGCCTGCCCGTGGGGTCACCCACTGTACCCACCCGCAGCTACAGTCTCCGTCGGCCGCCAAAGATGATGAGCTGAGAGTGGTGGCGTGCCTCCACGGCTCCGGCAACGTCTCCTCGCTCATCAACCTCGTCGACCTGATCCGCCCCACCAAGTCCCGCCTCAAGCTCTACGTAATGCACCTCGTGGAGCTCACCGAGCGCTCTTCCTCCATCGTCATGCTCCAGCGTTTCCAGAAAAACGGGTTTCCGTTAATCGGCCGCCTCCTCCCGGGGGCCCGGCGGAGATTACATGATCTCGTGGCGGTGGCGTTCCGAGCGGGCGGAGTCAGCGTTAGGCCGGCCACCGCCGTATCGCCTCTGCCGACGATGCACGCCGACATATGCCAGATGGCGGAGGAGAAGAGGGCGTTCATGGTCATCTTACAGTTCCACAAGCGCTGGGGTGGGGGCCACGGTGGTGATGATGGGGAGGTGGTGGAGGACATGGGGCATGGGTGGAGGGGAGTGAATCAGATGGTGTTGAAAGAGGCGCCCTGCTCGGTGGCGCTGCTCGTGGACCGAGCATACGGGGAGGCGGGGTTCCTGGAAACTCGTGAAAAATCAGATGGTGTTGAAGGAGGCCCCGGCGCCGTCGCACAGAGGGTTTGTGTTGTTTTCATTGGCGGCGCCGATGACAGGGAGGCGTTGGTGTTGGGTGGCAGAATGGCGGAGCACCCGGCGGTCAGAGTGAAGGTCATACAATTTGTTGAAAAACAAGAGGTGGAGAAGAGTGACCTTAATAAGTGCTGGACTGCTGACCTTGAAAAGGAAAAGGTAAAGTAGTATTACACACACATATATATAGAGTACGTGGATAATTATTGATCATATTAATTATGGGAATTAATATCTGTAGTAGCACAAGTTAAACTAATACGGAGTAACAATTAAGCCAGAAGGGTCAAATAAGCTAACTATATACTACAACTTTTCATCCAGCATCATGAATTACAATATGATCCATTTAGACCCTTAAACTTATTAGTTTGGTTGTTGATATTGTGACTATAGTTGTCGGATGTTCGCCGACGACTTGTAATACCTGCAATTACAGGTCACAAATTGGTTAGAGGGTTTGTCTGCTCCAAAATAATAAGTTTGAGGGTCTAGATGGACTATATTATAGTTCATATTGCTGGATGAACAATCAGTTGTAGTACATAGACCTATTTGACCATTTTGCCAACAATTAATTAAGAACTACGGAGTAGTAATTAACTTAATCCTTCTCCCAAAAGATTAAATTTCAACCCCAAGGGTCCCTACACGGCGGCTACACTCTGCCCAGACAAAGCATGTGAGTAGTAATTAACTTAATTGAACGTGCAGGAGGTTGATGAGAGAGCAATGGAAGGGTTTTTAAGAAGGTGGAATGGAGTGGTGGAGTACCAAGTGAAGGAGACAAGCAACATCGTTGATGCAGTGTTGACAATCGGGAGAAGCGGAGATTACGACCTCCTTGTCGTCGGCATAGGGCGGCGCCCTTCCAAAATGGTGGCGGAGTTGGCAGAGAGACCAGCGGAACACCCAGAACTAGGGCCAATCGGAGACTTGCTGGCCTCCTCCGGCGAAGGTGTTGTGTCTTCAGTTCTTGTCATACAACAACAACAACACTACATGGCCCGTGCACAAGAAGTTCCGGTCTAAAATATAAGGTACTATACGCTGATAAAGTAAAGCTTCAAGTATGTATGTGTGCGTAACTCACTTATAGTAGTGTAGATATTGAAAGATTTTTGTTTTGCCTAGTGATCTGGAGTGGTTCTTAAAATATATATATATTAAACTTAGAGTGGTTGACAATAAAAATTTATTTCAGAAACCCTAATGCTGCCTCCCTTTTCTCTCTAAAACAAAAGGCTTTTCTCTGCTGCTCAACTTCGGCTTCCACCGCCGGCCTCCGGCCGGAGCTCTAATGGAGCTTTGAGCCGGCGGTTTTGATCACCTTCTACGTTTACTCTCGCTCTTCTTCCGCCTCGACCACCGTCGCAGCTCCGTCCGCCTCCGACCACCGCCACAGATCTTCTTCTTCCGTTTTATTTCCCTTTGAATAAAATAATAGTAGGTAGGTATTGGGGTTTGTGGTGGTAGGCTTGAACTCCCAACCCTACTTTGGCTTTACCACTTTTTATTTTCTCTATTATTGTGTTTTCCTCTCGTTACTTTCACGGGCTTTTTCCTCTCGTTACTTTCACGAGCTTTTCATTATCATTAGCATAAATCGTTTAGTTTGGTTTCGGTAAGTGTTGATCTTATCCTGGGCGAGCAAAAAAGAATGATGATGAAGACCCAGATCTTTGATGAAGCTTTAAGCTCCTTGAAGGAACATAGC
>CM008335.1:15760736-15773538 GCA_002525835.2 Ipomoea batatas | reverse complement strand
CTTTTTTGGTGAAGATGGAGAAAGTTAACTGTGGAAAAGCAAGAGAAGAGGGGTGGGTTGGTTTGGTTGGAACTTGGAAGATTTAATGAGTTGCAAGTGGTTGTTGACTGTATTTATATAGGCAGGTACCTTAAAAGACTAGTAAAGATTGTCAACTTATAAAACAGTAATTCTTTATTCTATAGCAAGATTATTGATTTCAAATTTTTTTGAGATATTTTTTTGTCACTTGGTAAGGGTGGGATAGGTAAAAAAGAAAAAAAAAAAAAAAGTGACCGCCAATTGGTAATCATCTAATGTTTTATGTAGGCACATGCATTGCACACACCTATTGGGCCACATTGGTGTATCCAATGTGCACCCACTACCTTTTTTTTTTTTTCAAAAATTCGGGGGAAAAAATCTAATATTACAATATAAAATGTTTATTTGTCTGATTGTCTCTCCCCTCTCGCTTAAGCCATGTCACACACACAACTTGCCACACAAGCAAAATATACCAACAAAAACACATTGTTGGAGATGCTCTTAGAGCAAGATAATTGATTTGTGATTCTTTGGGTTTTTGTTATGCCAATTGGATGTGAGAGAAAAGAAAAGAAAAAAGAAAAAAAGAGTAAGGTAGATGCCGGTTGGCGACCACCCAACGCTCGCAACTGCACGAGCTTATTGGACAACAGTAGTGCGCACAATGCGCATCAACTATGTTATTTTTTTCCAGAAAAGTCAAGGTAAAAAAAACCTAATATTGCAGTATAAATTTGGTTTTTTGTCTCTCTTCTCTCTCCTAAGATATGTCACAAACACACAACTTATCAAGGAAGCCAAAAACTCATCATTGTTGGTGATGCTCTTTACGGTTACTATTTTGATGGTCAGAGCATCTTTAATCAAGGAAGTTGCCAAATCTTGAAATTTTTAATTTAATATTATTTTATAATATATTTAACTACAAATAACAAGGAAGTGAAAGTTGATGATAAGTGCTAAGATACATCATTTATAGGGGTCAAATTGAGATTATTTTGTGCTTAATCGATGTCTTTTGTGCTTTGTTTGTGTGTTAATTGGCTTTAAATAGTATATATGTAGCACATAGAGTTATTGTGAGTGTATTTGGTGATTTGTAGGATTTTGAGACTGAATTGTAGATATTTGGACAAGATTTGTGGCTTAATTGGAAGATAGCTTACAGAAGGACGTTACACGGCCACATTCACGAGCATGCAAGTTAAGGAGGTGAGACTGGCAGAAAGTTGCACGAGCTAATCCACGTGTGTGCAAGTGTTCATGGAGAAAATGCAACAGGAGCACCACGAGTGCGCCAAGCGCCGATGAATTTCGTGGGAGGATGCATGAGGACCGCCACGAGTGTGCCAGCACTCGTGGAGGCAGTGCGAAATGGAGTATTTAAGGAAGTTTAAGGAGTTGACTTTGGGAGATAGACTTAGATTTTACTTTTTACGTAACTTCTAGCTACTAAACTCATTGTACTTCAATTCTAGATAGAGAAAGTCTCTAAGTTTTCAAGCAAATTGATAACTTGTCTTGGATCTTGGAGATCAACTCTTGATTGATTGATTGTTGATTGCAATTGAGCTAAGTATTCTCTTGCAATTTTTCATTCTTTTATTCCCTAATTCCATATCTTACTTGCTTAATTGTGGTTGTGGATTTTAGGGAATTGGATTTGAACTTACTGGTGCTTGCGTGATTATAATTTCAATTAGGAAGTGAATATCTGTTAATGGATTTAGATTCATGGTGGAAGTGAATTTTTGTATGAATTCTTATGTTGTTAGGGCCCAACCATGTAGGAGGACTAGGAGTAGTATAGCTGCCAAGGAATTGGACTATACTAGAGCTTATATTTACTTGCATTTCTCACCTTTGCTTCGGAAGGAAGAAGCTTGGAAGAAGATGTAGGCAAGGTGTTTGATAAATTGTCTCAAGCTAGTAACATTGTCACTTGGGTGAAATTCTACTACTTGATAGGCCAAGGAGACTGGTATAGGTATTGGCATTGGCAAACCTTGAATCCCCATTGGCACATATTGTACTTCCTACCTAGGACACTATATGGCACCTATGCAAGGAAGGACTAATCCAAGTCTAATCTTTGTTTGATTGATTCCTTAGTTGATTATTTAGTCATTGCTTTCTAGTTACTTTGGCACTTGCTCTCTATTGCTTGCTTGTTACTTGTGATTCTTGATGGCTTTTGCATACTCTTGTACTTAGCTCTTGTAGGTTCTAATTCCCTTGTACTCAACTGCACATTGTTCACTCCAAGTTGTCATCCTTGAGATACGACATTCCGGAGAATCTTCATTCCTCACTTGCATTTCTCCTCCCACGTACTACAATCCTTTATCAGTTGCATCCTAAATTGAATACATTTTGTTAGTATTGATAGATTAATTAGAACCCCAAATGTAATTCGCTTAGTTATTATGACAAAATAGGATTATATTAGAAGAGTCCATAGGTTTAGATGGTTTATTCGACTATTGGGCACACTGCTTAAAAGGATACTTGGAGAATAAGACTGCAAAAGTCACAGTCAAAGATGGAGGCGGTTATTGACACAAGTAGCAAAGACAACAGATTGAATTTGAGCTACTCATTTTGATCAAGCGGTTATGAAAATCAAGGGTTTTGATGAAATTCAAGAAAAGTGAAAGAGTTAGTCCATCTAACTGAATATAAATAACATCTCTCTTCTATGTATCAATGGGGCGAAATAGAGTGATGAATCTAAGGGTGTATTTGAAAACCTGAAAAATAATTTTCAAAAATCATTTTCTATGTTTTCCGTGTTTGGTTGCGCTTGGAAAATTCGGTTAACGAAAAGTAACTTTCATTGACCGAGGAAAATCAAGTCATTTTGGTGGAAACTTCTACCAAATTTTGGCGGAAGTCATTTTCTAGAAATGGATGGCTACACGGACAATCCATGGCCACACTGACAGAATGGACCAAGGAGGTGGGTAATCAATTGGTTTCCGGCGAAAACTAGTACATATATTGGTTTATGACGGAAACCAGAGAAACTACTCCAGTTTCCGCCATGGTTTCCGGCAGAAGCCTGTATTGAAAAAACAACTGCATGGCCCTTAAGAAAAATAATATTTATTGAAAAACATATTGGTCTTAAAGGAAGGGTTTCGAAGAAACAATTTCATGGAAAAATTTTAAATTCTGGCAAAACGGCCCACAAGTCTACTAATTGCATGGCCCTTAAGAATAATAATAAAAATTATCAAGCTATTGTAGTGGACCACAACAATCAGAATGAGTACGAGATCATCGCTTAGACAATTGTGATAGAGGTAAACATGATTGGGTGAAATCCCAAAGAATGACTTATTGATATTGGTATTACATGGAATATTTGCTCTAACTGTGAGATGTTTACTACCTATGAAACCTTCACTAGATTTTTCAAAATTGACCGACAAAATGCCAAGTTTTCCTACACTAAAAGTCAAGAGTGGGTGGAAAATCCTAATATTGATAACCTAACATGCTAAATCAATAGTCAATACACAAAAAACAAAGACTGGCTGATTGAATTTTCTTTCCCTTCAATAAACAAGTTCAAAGAAGTCTATAAATACCTCAATTCAAGTTGAATGAGATGCTGGTCATTTTTAGAAAAATTGCTTACAAGTATTATTGTAATCAAGTGCATTCTAGCTTACCAGTGAGAGACACACATGATCAATTCCATATCAAGATCAAGACTTTGGCAAATTCAATCCCATTCAAAGGCCAAGTCTACACAGTTGGAGAAGAACATCTTTTGTGATTCAAACTTCAAACCTTTACTCGGTGAAGTAGAAATAGGAGTAACGAGTTGTATACTTGTGTAAGCCTTGAGGCTTGTGAATGGCTTTATGATCAAAGCACAAGTCATCTCCACATGTATTGAGGGTGAAAGAATACTAGTGCAACCTCCTAAAGAATTCTAGGAAAAGAGTGGATTAGGCCAAATTGACTAGACCACTATAGTGAGAACGAATCGCAGCGTGCCACGTGTCTAAATGTAGTTGCACCTAAGGTTATAACTAGGTGCACTTAGGTGCTTGAATGTTAACAAGGTAAATTACTTGCACTTGTAAGTGAAAATAAGTGCACAAGTGCATATAAAATGTATTACAGGTGCAAGTAAAATGTACACAGAGCATCAATACTAAGTGCACCTAACATTATAACTAGTTGCACCTAGGTGCACGAATGTTAACAAGATAAATTACTTGCACTTGTAAGTGAAAATATGTGCACTTGTAAGTGATTTTACTTGCACTTTTTACTTGCAAATGTGCACCAACTACTTTCACTTATAACACATTTACTTGCACCAAAGTTCGAGTTATTTATGAAAATGCCACTGCATCGTTTGTTTAAAATTACATCTGATTCGTTGATCTGGACATGTGGACAGCTGTGGATCGTTCTTATTTTTCTCATGGGCACCCGTTCTCATTAGAGTGTGCCCCTATACACACACACACACACACACACTTACTTGCACCAAAGTTCGAGTTATTTACGAAAATGCCACCGCATCGTTTTTTTAAAATTACATCTGATTCGTTAATCTGGACACGTAAACGGCTGTGAATCGTTCTTATTTCTCTCCTAGGCACCCGCTGTCATTAGAGTGCGCCAAATATATATATATATATATATATATATATATATATATATATATTTATTTATATATTTATTTATTTATTTATTTATTTATTTATATATTACAACAATAAATAATAATAATAATAATAATAATAATGTTTTAAAATTAAATTAAAAGGGGGAGGGGAGTCGCACAGTGGCTGCCCTTTCTTTCCCCACTTATCCCACATGGGATAAGTGGGGAATGGAGCCTTGAGGCTCCTTAGCCTCAAGGCTCCACTTTAATTTCAACTAGTTTGTTCGACGGCCTCGAGGCTCCAAACTGAAAGTTTATTTATTTATTTTTTTTTTTTGTATATTGTAAGGGCGTTTGGGGTAAAGAATTTCTTTCCCCAAAACGTTGTTACTTGCAGTGTCACGGTCAAAACGCTGAAAATGGTGGATCCGTAAAAAAAATGATGGATTCGTCAATAACCAAACAAGGCCAATATATCCATTGCACAAATGCAAAAGCTTTAAAAAGCTAACAATTCTACTTTTAACTGGACAAATGTGCTATAAAACCCCACTCACATCCCACCCCCTAGACTTGTTTTTACACCCTTCGAGACCAACAATTAAAAAAAGGGGAATTAAGTGAAGATAATAGGTGGAGTCTAATTAAACATTAACCAAACTAGCCAAATCAGACAAATTTTCCGTGTCCACCCGGAGGCACGAGAGCTGACCCAAGGAGAATCGTCACCTACGGGAATCGAACCCGAGTTCTCCCAAAAATTTTTCTCACAAAGAGAACCCACTTGTCACTTGAGCTACCCTATTGAATTTCAAGTTTTTTTAGTTTAGAATGATTATATTTATGTATTTATTTTTATTATAAAAAGTTAAAAATTATTTATATACATCTTTTTGTTATAATTATTATTAAACTTTATAACTATTATAAATTTTATTTTATAATTTTATTTTAATATAAATAATAGTTATTATTGTCATTAAAATAATTAATATTTTATAAAAATTAATTTTGCAAGAGATTTATGGTCATATTTTTAACAAAGTAGTGGCTTGAAAAGTAATTTTGCGAAAGAATATGGGCGTATGGAAATGATAAAAAGATGAGATTCGATGGAGAAACGCAGCACATTCATTGTATCCACGAAAATTGGATAGTATCATTCAGTACTGCTGCTGGTCAACATCGTGAAAGGTCGTGAAGCAGATGAAATGATTCCCTGTGTTTATCTCTCTGCCAATTCTTTTTTTTTTGTTTACTTTTTTTGGTCTTCGTGCATGCTGATGATCAATTAAATATTCCTTTGGTTGCAATACCTTAACAAGTGTTTTACTTTCTAGTTTTACTAAATGTAGTCTCAAATTTTTACTCCATCACTTTTACTTATTAACATGACGGGGTTTAATAAGTTATTTTTTATGTGGGTCCAAGTACAAATATTTACATCAAGATTTTGTATGTAGAAATAAAAATCGAAAATATAAAATGAAAATGCACATAGTATTTTCATTTCCTGTATTTTAGCCGATATTTTAAACACAATGTAAAAATATAATTCATATGATTTGAATTGACATAAATATTTTTTATAAGTTAGAACATATAATAAAAATTGATTGAAATAATCCATTTCAGACCAAACATATCATTGAAATATTGCATTGTGTTGGAGTTACCATGCCTATGTTTGATAGAACTTATTTTAGAGTTTATAGTTGATTTTGAAATATAAATAAATTATAAGTTCTATTTGGTAAAATATTAGCTTATTTTGAAACGCTACTCTAACTAGTGTTTCAAAATAAGCTACTCCCTCTGTCCCATTTTATCTGTCATACTTACTATTCATTGGTCAAATCAACTCTTTCTTATTTGTTTATTTTCTTTAGTATTTTTACTTATTTTTAAATTTAATTTTTTGTGTTTAATAGTACTTTTAGTGTAGTATCTAAATATATAAATTTTGTATATTAATACAAAAACTAATATTATGAAAAATTGGATTGAAAATAACTTCAGTCAAGCCTCATTAATCGAACCCGACACATAAAATGGGACGGAGGGAGTACTAACTTTTTACCTTTTTTTTTTTAAATCTTTATTAATTTAAAAAAATGACATCATCTATCCTTCGTTAATCAAAATCCTAATATCTTAGTTTATCCTTTTATGTTTTTTATACACTTATATATTAGCTAATTCAACATTTAATTTTACCAAAACACTTTAATTTCAATTACTTAGCTTATTATCTACTAACTTTTCAACTTTTAGTTTTTAGCTAGCTTTTCTACTTGGTGTGTCAAACAAATGCTATGGTCCTGTTTGGTAAATGGTTGTTAGCTGATTGGGTTGGCTGTTTGGGTTATAAGGTATGATTTGTTGATAACATTGGCTGATTGTAGAAAGTTGTTTGATAAATTAGGTGGTAGCTAATGGCTGTTTGGTATAATTTCTTTCTAAAAAAAAACTACTTGAAAAGGCTACTTTGAGTAGCCTTTTGAATTTTAGCATTTTGGAGTTACAAAAAGCTTATTATTTACCAACTAATAGTGGTCAAATAAGCCAAAATTGGCTGATAGGCTGATTATTTACCAAACAGGGCTAATACCCATTTTGGTCCCTCGACTATAGGGTAATACTTGATTTAGTCTCATACTATTAATAGTATAAGACTGATATATATATAATTAGTTTTCATAGTAGAAGATTATGGTGTTAAGAAAATAAAAGATGACGAGATAGTAGTGGGAGAAGGTCGGAGGAAGTAGAGGCAGAAGATGTGGTCGGAGGAGGTGGAGTCGGAGGATGATATTAGAGAAGCTCGAGGTTGATAGATCTGGAAGAAGAAAGAGCATGTGACATAAACAGAGAGAGAAGCAGGGAAGATCCTGAGATCGTGGATGACATGTGGTTGACCCATATAACAAAATGTCCGACCCGTCTCACATATCTAAGATACATCAGACGGTGAGATGGTATAACACAAGTGTGACCCAAATATGTAGTAATATAGTTATTAGTTAGGAACTGCATTAATCTATACAAATTTAAAAATTAAATTCTTTTAATTTGTAAATGCAATTCTCTTAATTATAATCAATAAAATATAAAATTTATTTAAGAGAACGTAATTATGAAATTAACTAAATATGCATTCATAAATATTTCAAAATTTGCTTATATATATATATATATATATATATATATATATATATGAATAATACAAAATTATAATACTAATTTTGTTTATTTATAAAATTATGAAATTATGTTTTGTGTTATGAAATTATGTTCTTTACGGATATGAATTCTGTAACTCGTCATTCTAATTCATGGTTTATAATACTATGTGAATTCTGGTCCATGATATAAATTGCCGATTAGAAATGACAACATGTATTAAATTGCCTATTAGGGATGACAACATGTATGGTACTTTGTACTTGCCCATTAAGTCTTTACTGAATCTGAACACGAATAATTATAGAACTAACCAACTAACCAAACTCGAATAAATGTTGTTTGTATCCATTCCAAATTCATTTAACACTTCACGTGGTGACGTGGGTACCCAAGCATGTGGTGAAACCCATTTAATATATTGAAAACAATATCTTAACTTTGTATTTAATAAAAATTGCATAACACATTTCATAATTATACACAAAGCAATCAATGATTAAATTATACATTTGTACACACAATTATACATAAACATGTTAGTAGTTAAAATCAAGCAAATTTTATTGTGAACCAGGGTCCATCTAGCAATGTGGATCATGAACTAGGTATCATTCAAATTACACTTCAGTTTCATTTGACAATATTGCTTTTTTTTTTTTAAGTTTCATTTTCGCACACACTAGTTTCATTATAGCAATACCAAAGTATCATTTTAATTCTATTATAGTTTCATTTGACAATATATATTGTTGTATGTGCTCTATCTTAATTTTTAGTTTCATTTTCTACACACACTAGTTTAATTATAGTAATGTTGAAGTATTATCTATTTATTTATCTTAATTACACTTCAAGTTCATTTGACAATATATGTTATTATATGGCTCTAGATTTTAGTTTCATTATAGCAACATTAAGAGTAAATACCAGTGGAGGTCCCCCGACTTTGATGGCACCGCCACTTTTAGTCCTCAACTTTTAAATCAACCACTTTTAGTCCTCCGACTTTGATGGCACCGCCACTTTTAGTACTCAACTTTTAAATCAACCACTTTTAGTCTGCTTACTTTTTGTTTATAGCCACCTATGATCCTTCCTTTACAATTGGACATCTAATGTCATTTTCTCAAGGACAATTCGGTCATATCTGGATAAGCATTCTTGCTGGCCAGGATATACTCCGACAAGGGATTGCTCGTAGAGTTGGTGACAGAACAAGTACGAAGGTCTAGGGTGTCCCCTGGCTTACTGATCCTGTTGATCCTCATGTACACACAGACTGCCCACCCCAGCTACAAGATACTAAGGTGGCTAATCTGCTTGATGAAGAAGGTAAGTGGGACGTGGAGCTGCTGAATGACATATTTGTTGAAANGGGGATGGTGGTTCTTTTATTGAGGTGGTCGAAGGGTTGTTACGTCATGCGTCTCCGTTGCTGGCTATGACTATGGCTGCTAGGTTATGGACTATTTGGTTGGCGCGTGATGAAAAACTGTGGAATGATAATTTACGGAGTATCAATGAACTGAAGGCGAGGTGTGAGTCTCTATTGACGCTGCAATCCATGGTGATGTCAAGGGGTTTGGTGCTGTAATTCGAGATCATTTGGGGCGCTTTATAGCAGCTTGTGCAGGACGACTACAGTGTGTTAATGACCCTTATCTGGCAGAGACTTTGGCGGTTAAGGAAGCCCTCACTTGGATCAAGAGTCGTAATTTTAATAATGTGATTGTTGAGTCTGATTGTTTAAATTTTTGCATTGGTTTTAATTCTTGTTGTAGGGACTTTTCTTATGTTGGTCTACTAGTTAAGCAATGTCATCATATTGCTAATGACATCGGGAACGTGTTAGTTCGCCATATCAAAAGGTCAGCGAATCATGTAGCTCACGTGCTAGCACGGGCGACTGGTTCTCCCTCTGTCCTTGGGGTTTGGGATCTTCTCCCTCCCGATTGTATTCAGTTTTTTTCGATGAGTAATATATCTGCAGTTTGGGTTTCAAAAAAAAAATTGTTCATAATTTACGTACTGAATGTTCACAATTTGAATTGTGAACATTCAATTTGTAAATTGTGATGCGTCCAGGTGGACCTAGGTCAAAATACACAATTTATATACTGAATGTTCACAACTTACATATTGAATGTTCATAATTTAAATTGTGAATATTCAATATATAAATTGTTAGCATTTATTGTGAACATTCAATATGTAAATTCTGAATATAAATTGTGTATTTTTGAACCCAGGTCCACCTTGCAAGATGGACCCGGGTCCATAGAATAATTTGCCACATGGTATAACACTATAACTAACCATATGATATACAGAATTGAGCAATGACAAATTGGGCTTTAATGTGGGCCCAAAATAAACTTGCAATTATGCTTCGCTGGCAGCAGGCCCATATCTGCTATAACTTGTTTTGTTTAGTTGTAAATTAGGTTTCCTTTTAAGGGTTTGGTTGGGTTGGTTTGAATGAAATGACAGTCAAGTCAAATCAAAATTAAATTGAATATTTTAATTTTAAAACATTTATGTAAGTCAATACCTTGTAGTCTAGTAGCACTCGATTGCACTCCCATATGGAAGAGGTGGGTTTGAGTCTTAGTGGAGGCGATATTGACTCTTTGTGCTTCAGTAGCTTGAGAAAATAGTTATGAACAAATACTACATTATAACAGAGTCAGTAAAATTAAAAGTCAAAAATTTTGATTTATTTTCATTTGGAATCTATGTTTAAAAAAAAGTTTATGAATTAATAAAATTTATAACAATAATGTTTATAATTCGATGGATGTTAATTAATCTTGTTTGAGCCATAAATTGCAATGACTATGAAGTAAAACTTTTCTTTTATCATATAATCAATGATATGTATTACAATTTGGTTATGTGTGTTGGTTTTAGTATTATTGTAGTATAAGGTATGGCTCTATGAGAAAAGCTTTCCATAAGAAGTATGAATAAATATTATTTAATTAGGTAAATTTAACAGTTGAAAAATAAAAGAAAATAAGAAAAGAATGACAAAGGTCAAATGATTAATTTTTATAAATATTACAAATTTTAACAGGGCATTTGGTTGGATATAGTTGGAATTCTTTTTCTACTTTATTCCATAGCAAAACAAATTACAATGTTTGGTTCGAAAGAATTGCTCTTTTTTACTGAATTGCAATTTGGTGAATGGTGAGGGTGGGAAAAGAAGAGAAAAGGAAGAAAATGACAAAAGTACCCTTGATTATTATTATTATTATTATTATTATTATTATTATTATTATTATTATTATTATTATACAATGATATTTTAGTCTTTATATCATTTATTTATTTCTCATTCACACTAATTATATTTCTCTTTACCAAATAATGTAATTTGAATTTTTTACTTTATTCTCATTTTATTCTTTTTGAGCAAATACCATTTTTGGTCCCACGACTATTAGCAAAATGACAATTTTGGTTAACATGTTTAATTTCTACCAATTTTGGTCTCACGACTATTGTTTCGTACCAATTTTGGTCCCATAACTACTGTTTTAGTGCCAAAATTTATCGCGCCGGTCACCCATCCATTTAAAACGTGTCGAAATCTAAAAGTTTTAAAGGTATTTTTGTCATTTTCAACTCAATATCCAAATTTGAGCATGAATAAAGAGATTTAAGCCCTAAGATCGATCACAATTCACAATTCTCATCCTCAAATTAATGTAAAATGAGGAGAAAAACTGTGAATTTTGATCGATTTTAGGACTTAAATCTATTTATTCATACTCAAATTGAGATATTAAGTTGAAAATTATGAAAATACCCTTAACAATTTTAGATTTTTACACATTTTAAACGGATGGGTGACCAGAGCAATGAATTTTGGCACTAAAACAATAATCGTAAATGAAAATTGGTACTAAAACAATAGTCGTGGGACTAAAATTGGTAGAAATGAAGCATATGGACCAAAATTGTCATTTTGCTAATAGTCGTGAGACCACAATTGGTATTTGCTCTATTCTTTTTTCTCACCAAATTACAATTTGTTTCTCCTTAATTTCTTCATTCTAACCAAACACCCTGTAGTAGTTATTAATATTTATAAGATCGACTTGTCATTTTTTCATTATTGTTGAGCCATTGATCATTTTGGATGAACGAATCGCGAGTAGCGCAATTAGTCCACCGATCAAATCTATATATGTATGTTATTCAAACCTCCATATTACTACTTCCAACTATAACTTTTAAGTCAGATATATATATATTTATGCTATTCGAACCTCCATGTTGGTTATTATTATTATTATTATTATTATTACTATTATAAACAAGGGCATTTTAGTTTTTATACCATGATACAGCAAAATACGGAATGAGTACTGTATTATTACGGGTCGGGTACAAGGTACAATACCCTAAGGAGAGACCGAGCTACGTGACAGTGGGTCAGAGGTTCCCGGTCTCTTTAGCTACTGTTATGTAGAAATAGCCAAAAGTCCTTCTGCCTGCATTAAATGCTCCTTTTATAGCAGTGCTCGGTGGTGCTTCCGGTCTTCCGGCATGCGGGACGCGTGGCGTACATGCACCGGTCCTTTGCTGCTCCCGCGTGCTTGTGCCTCGCACGCGCGATCATGAGGTCTTAGGTTCGAAACCCTGCGGAGGTCCTTTTCTGCAGCCCGGGCTCGGGGTTAACTGGTAGTATGGACCGGGGCGGTAAGCGTACACGAAGAGACCGGGAAGGTACACTGCGGAGACCGGGATTTATCCCTATCAACTAGCCCCCCAGCCCGGTCTTTCACGACCTCGGGAGGGAAAGTCCGGGCTGTCTGACCGGCCCCGGGCCGCTCCGCTTGGCTGCCCGCGGGGTGATGTCAGCGCACGCCAGCCCTAGCTCCTGCGTGTCGTGCCCGCGTGGTCCTCGGAAATTGGGCCTACACTAGGCCTAGGCCTGCGAGAACTGAA
>CM008335.1:15592787-15602852 GCA_002525835.2 Ipomoea batatas | reverse complement strand
TGAGGAGTGCATCATGGGACCTATTGCGGACTCTCGCTAGTAGGTCTACTCTCCCATGGGTCGTTCTAGGAGACTTCAATGATCTTTTATTTCAGCATGAGAAGCGGGGGGGATTCCGCATCCTCACAATCTCCTTCGCGGTTTTGGGGAGGTGGTGGAGGAGTGTGGTCTTGCTCAGTTACTCATGAATGGTTATCAGTTCACGTGGGAGAGAGGGAAAGGAACTACGGAGTGGATGAAAGAAAAATTGGATAAAGTTCTTGCAGGTACAGATTGGACTAGCTCACTCCCTGGAGCTAGTGTCACCAATATACTGACTCGTACTTCAGATCATTCGGCTCTCTATTTGGGAGTTAGAGATGAGGTGCGGGAGCGCCGTAGTATGCAAAGAACATTTAATTTCGAGATGGCCTGGGTCTATGATGAGGGATGCAGGAGGCAGGTGGAAGAGGCCTGGCACGAGGGCAGAGGGGCCGGTTTGCTTGATTGTCTTCGTTACTGTGGTGAGAGGATAGTCCGTTGGGGGGGGTGATCACTTCCATAAGTTTGGCGACAAGATCAAAAAACTAAGGAATGATCAGCTTCTGTTGAGGGGTAGGTTGGATCCCCATTCTCTGGGAGAGTATCAACGTCTTGAGGCTGATCTATGTCAGTTAGAGGCGCAGGAGGATGCTTTCTGGAGACAAAGAGCGAAACAACATTTGTTACGGGGAGCGGATGCCAACACCAAGTTCTTTCACAGGTATGCTTCTGCCCGTAAGAAGAAGAATTTTTTATCTAGATTGAAAAATGATTCTGATGTGTGGGTGGAGGGGGAGGGCTTGAATGCTGTTGTTCTTGATTACTTTAATGATATCTTTGCATCAAACAATTCTTCCCTCTCTATGGATGCTTTTGCTGGGTCTGTTGTTCCACGTGTTACCCATGGTCAGAATGAATCCCTCTTGCGGCCATTTGATGCGGATGAGGTAAAGAGTGCTCTGTTCTCTATGTTTCCTGATAAAGCACCAGGGCCGGATGGCATGAATCCTGGGTTTTACGAGCATTACTGGGATGTAGTAGGAAGCGATGTCTCTTCTTTTGTTTTAAAGTGTCTGCATGAAGGCACTATTCCAGATGGGCTCAATCATACCAATGTTGTTCTTATACCTAAGAAATCCAGTCCTGAAAAGGTGTCTGATCTCCGGCCCATTGCCCTCTGCAATGTAGTTTACAAGATCATGGCTAAGATGGTGGCCAACAGGATGAAGCCTTTGTTAGGGGATGTGATTTCTGACTCTCAAAGTGCTTTTATCCCCAACAGGCTTATTACTGATAATATATTAGTGGCAGCAGAGGTGGGCCATTATTTGAACCGTAAACAGTGTGGGTTGGTTGGTTGGGCTGCCTTGAAGTTAGACATGGCCAAGGCTTATGACCGTATGGAGTGGTCTTTCTTGCGTACTATGTTGGTGGCTCTGGGGTTTCATGAAAGGTGGGTGAAGTTGGTTATGTTATGTGTAACTACAGTCTCCTACAACTTTCTTATCAATGGTTCGAGTGCAGGTCAGGTTACTCCTACCCGGGGTATCCGACAGGGAGATCCCCTATCCCCGTATCTGTTCATAATCTGTGCTGAGGGGCTCTCTTTGTTATTACAACAGGCTGAGGCAAGAGGGGACTTTCATGGTTGCATAGTGGCTAGGGGTGCACCTTCGGTTTCACACCTTTTCTTTGCAGATGACAGTCTCTTATTCTTCAAGGCTACCATGCAGGAGGCAGGTGTTATCAAGCATTGCCTTACTGACTATGAGAACATGTCTGGCCAGACTGTTAACTATCACAAATCTAGTGTGTGTTTCAGTAGGAACACATCAGAGGCTGCAAGATATGAGGTGGCTGTGGTTTTGGATGTGGTGTAGGCATCCAATTTCGGGAAGTATTTGGGGCTACCATCCTTTATAGGGAGAGAGAAAAGGGCAGTTTTTTCATATATTGAAGATAGGATCAAGCACAGGATTGGGTCGTGGAGTAAGAAACTGATTTCACAGGCAGGGAAGGAGGTACTCCTTAAAAGTGTGGCACAGTCTATGCCTACATTCTCAATGAGTGTGTTCTTAATTCCTGATTCTGTTTGCACTTCTATTGAAAGAGCCATGAACCGTTATTGGTGGAGGACTGGTTGTGATAGTGGTATTCATTGGAAAGCCTGGGATCGTTTGTGCATTCCCAAGAAGTATGGAGGTTTGGGGTTTAAGGATTTGAGAGCTTTTAATCTTGCAATGTTGGGTAAGCAAGCCTGGCGTTTTCTGACAAGGCCTCATTCTCTGGTTGCAAGACTTTATAAAGCCAGGTACTATCCTAAAGATTCTTTCATTGATGCTACCATGGGCACTAACCGAAGCTTTTGTTGGAGAAGTATCATGGCTGCACATGAGATGGTTTCACAGGGGTTCGGAGAAGAGTTGGGGATGGAAAATCGACTCTTATTTGGGGACACCCATGGTTGCCTGATGATCCGGACCCCATGGTACACACTGCGATGCCACCTCAGTTAAGTGGTGCATTGGTTTCTGGTCTAATTGACCCTGCTACGGGTACATGGGATCATGCCATTGTACAGGATATTTTTCTCCAAAGTGAGGCACAACGCATCTTGAGATTACCAATTTCCCCACAATATGAGGACAGCTGGTACTGGGGGGAAACCCAGGGGGGAATTATACTGTTAAGGATGCTATAGATATTTTATGGGTGATTTTGATCATGCCCCGGGCGTTTTCGATAAATGGTTACATCTTTGGAAAATCAAATGCCCTGCCAAGTGGAGAACTTTTCTTTGGAGAGCCTTAACTAACACTCTCCCTACCACAACAAATTTGATTATAAAGAGGGTGGAGGTTGATCCAGCATGCCCAATGTGTGGATGGATGCATGAGAACACAATGCACTCACTTGTTTTGTGTGAATATTCAAGCCTTGTTTGGAATGAGTCTCAATTACATGTTCCTAGTGTGATTGGCCATGATTTTGGTGCTTGGTTTGATGGTGTGATTACTGTGTTAACACAAGACAACATTGTTTTTGTTATAGCAGTATTGTACCATCTCTGGAAGGCTTGGAATTCGGCGGTATGGGAAGGGAGCTTACCACGTCCGGCAACTGTGTGGCGGAAGGCGCAGGCTGCGGCAACGGCCTGGGGGCAGATCCACGCGACGCATACACAGCCGCAGCAGCACGGGCCCGTGTCGCCGCAACTGCACTCAGCCAGCCCGCGCTGTTACGTCGATACTGGTTTTCACCCGCAGCTCAACACCGCCACAGTGGGTGCAGTCCTCCTCACGCACGACGGGACCTTCGTGGCAGCGTTCAATGCTCATCTTCCACCATGTTCGTCTCCTCTTATGGCGGAATCGCTCGCATGCAAGGAAGCACTGTCTTGGCTAAAGGGCCGGGGTCTGGATGCCGTAAAAGTCTACACAGATTGTTCCACGCTGAAGAATTTATTGTCATTGTCTAGTCCTAGTCTATTTTCTTACGTTCGTTACTCTATTGATGCTGCTAGGGCTATCATGTCTACTTTTTCCAGTTGTTCAGTTAATTTTATTCCTAGATCTGCAAATAAGGGGGCTCACGTTCTTGCAACGCTGGCCTTCTCGCAGAATACTGCTCTGTTTTGGGATTCTGTTCCCCCTGACTCTATTTCTGAGTTGATTTAATCTATTCACCGTATTGGTGGTTTTCAAAAAAAAAAATATAACTCTCAAATTTTCAAATTAAAGAATACAACATGAGGTTGTACATTTTGCTGTGGGGCTGAATACCAATATTGAAAGTGAAATTGATTTAGCTTAATAAAAATTGAGTTGACTTTAAATAAAAGACATATAAAGTTATTTGTTCCAAAAAATACTTATCACGTACGGTTAATCTAGAATTTTGTGTATTTTTAAAAACTTTAAAAGAGAATGATATTTAATTCAAACTTTTAAAGAATTTTAATAATCTACTAGTATTTCTTTCAAACTTTTAAGGAGTCTTTAATCTACTAGAAATTGTATTCAAATTTTTAAAGATTTTTTAAGAGTCCATTAGTATTTTAGAACTTATAAACTCTTATAGACAATATCAAATTAGGATTTCTATAAAAAGTTTCTCAAATATAAATAGTTGACACCCAACCCGACCTCCAACTCCTAACTTTTCAACTTTCTCTATTAACCAACCAAATTTTACAGTAAATTTGATAACTTTTATAAATACTCATATACGTACTTTAGTTTTTATTTTTTTAATGTTCATACACACTGTTGTAAAAATCGTGCCTAGGTGTTAGGAGCCACCCGACCGTGGCAAGTTTCCACTTAGGTGCCACCTAGTTGGCCGGTCGCCGACTAGCGCCTAACTCTGCCGAGTTAACTCAGCCAAATCAACTGAGTTAACTCGGTTGACTCAGACTCGACTGATTTATTATTATTTTTTAAAATTTTATTTATTTATTTATTTATTATTTTTGCAATTCTATAGCCATGTGTAATAATTTTTTTATTTGTTGTGCTGTGTGTGGGCTAAGGATCGTCTAAGAATAGTACCATAGGAGAGAAATAAGAACTATCTCAGTTTTACATTTATAAAAAATCGACTGATCTGATCAATTTTTTTTAATGCGGTGGCATTTTCATAATTATCAACTTTACTATTCAAACTTAAACACTTAAATATGTAATATTTAACAACTAAATATGCGAGGTAACAAAAAAAGTTAAATTTTAAATTTAAATGGTAAATGTTATATTTTAAGTAGTAAAAAGTAAAGCATTAAACCAAATAAAACTAAAAAAAATGTCATAGACTCATAAACAAACTCTAAAATCGAAACCCTCAATGCATTGTTTTCCTTCTTAAGGTGTGCCATTTTTACAATTTTTTTTTACTCAATAGTACATGTGTTTTTTTAGTTTTGGTTCCCAAGTTCAAAATGATCTGATCTAGGTTCTGTTCTTTTCAATTATCTAATTCAAAAGAAAAATAATATGATAGCAATATAATAAGAAATAGTGGAGTTGTTATCTTTAAAGTAAACATGAAGAGGATGGATGCAGTTGAGGAAGCAACTTTTTAAATTTTTTTTTATTGATTTAAGTCATTGATCTAGATTTGATCAACGACTCAGATCTAACTCCATTTTCCACCTGTGATAGTATAAATACTTCGAGATATTGAAATATGATTTATTATTATTGATTAATCCGAAGAGTGCTGTTGTACAATAAATGGTTTCAGATCAGTTCGATTTAGTCTCTAGTCGGAAGAGTCAATATGATTAATATGCGTAGCTTGGTCAACATGATAGTGTGTTAAAGGTCGTCGAGCTACTAGCTATAAAGATAAAATAGCCAAAAGTCCTTTTCCTATCAATAAATGCGGTATTTATAGGGTGTCAGGGGACAGGTATCGGCCCTACGGCATGAGTGTTGCGTGAGAGCCATGCACAGGGCTGAGTGATGGCCGAAGGCATGAAGGCCAAGTGCCCAACACCCTCTGGCTATCGCCACGGTGATGTCCCAAGGCTTGATGATCGGACCAACCTACCTTTGGGGTCCCCGAAACGAGATCAATCGTTCGGTTCAGGATAGCCAAGCGTGGTTGGGAGGCAAACATTTTGACTAGAAGTAGCCGATCGATCCGATCCATGGAGTAGGAACCAATCACTATATGGGTACCAAGAGCGGGAATATCCCCTATCAACCTGGAAGCATAACTCATCAATATATATAACTTATCAATGCCAAAGACTTTGTGATCTAGTGGCACGCGATGTCCTGGTTTACACTCCTACATGGATGATGGGAGTGGGTTCAAGCCGAGCCTCAGTGATACTACATTGTAAGAGAGTCCGTGGTACTCAAAAAAAATTATAACTTATCAATAATTATATTTGACAAAAGTTAAAAGTGCAAAATATATATCAGTGATACTACATTGTAACAGAGTCCGTGGTACTCAAAAAAAATATAACTTATCAATAATGATACTACATTGTAACAAAGTCCGTGATACTCAAAAAAAATATATCTGTGCTTATCAATAATTATATTTGACAAAAGTTAAAAGTGATACTCAAAAAAAAATATAACTGTGCTTATCAATAATTATATTTGACAAAAGTTAAAAGTGCAAAATATTATACCGTAATTTAGAAATAATTAAAAGAAAACAAATGATATTTTTTGTGATAAATTGCAAAAAATCACGGAAAAAACGAAGCAATTTGGCACACATTCCATTGATAACGGTGGGTAGTATGAAAATTAGCACTTATTTAATCAGACGTTCTGCTTTTGCCAACAAGTATTTTAGTAGTATGACACTAGTATAGCGCTCGCACACCTTGGAGGGCATGCAGTATAAAACAAAAAATTTACATGTAGGTAGAGTAAGCAACAAATGATATAATGATGACAGGAAAGCATGCAGAGAATCTAGAGACTAGGGACAGTAATAATGCATGCATTATTAACCTTTCAAGGAGATAAATACACAAAACACATTTTTTAACCTTTCACCTTTACTTTTTTACGCCCTACATGCATGGAGCCTTGGAGACGATGTCAAATCAATAGGCACCGAAATTCATAGGCTTATTCATTTTATTAAAAGAAAAATAATATATGTATTCTCATTTTCTTACTCTTAAATTTTATATTTACACTTAAAATTTTGATATAGATACTTTAATTTTAATCTTTTACAGAGTCAGAGTAGTTTCCATGATAAAATAATCTATCAGTGACCTCCACATCCAGAGAGTAAATTTGAGAAAGTAAGATCTGAAATACATGTAGTAGAACTCTTATTTTAAAAAAAAAAAAAAAAAGCTTGTTGGCAAAAAAAAAAAAAAAGAAGGAAAACAACTTAAAGAATAATTCTAAGAGTGAGTTTTTTGCTTCTTTTTTTTTGGCCAACTAAGAATGAGAATGCTAGAAAAACGAGAGGAAAAAAAAAAAAGAAAAAAAAAATTTCAAAAGGAAAAGGTTTATTAACTCGTGCTTGCTTAACACACACCAGTCTATTATATATATGTATGTATGCATGCATGCGCGCGCGCACACACACATATATATATATATATAATGCATGGACAACAACCTTTTTATTTTTTGTTTTATATTTGTCTTATTTTTTGATTCCATTGTTCACAACTAAAGGAGGAAAAAGGTGATGAATTTTATAATTATTAAATGATTTGAATCAAATAGTAGAATAATAAAAGTAGACAAACAAACATAATAATATATATAATTTCATTATAGCGTACAAAAGTCTTCAACCAAACACAACCCAAATAAATTCAAATATTGATACAAGGCCTCAAGAACTTGTACAGTTGTATATAGGGGTGTGCAAATTTCGGTGAACCGATCGAACCGAAGAATTTTGATTAGCCAAACCCTAGTTGTACGAATGATAAAAATATGGACTTTTATAAATTTTAATATTTGCACATTTATAGAATAATTTGTTTTTTTTTTTTCAAATTTTATCTATGTATTACGTACAAGTTATATGCATTAATCATGGAGGTTAACATGTGGACCCTATGGTATAAAAAGTCAAAAGACCCAAATAATATTAAAAGAATAAAAGGGAAGATTACTATTCGATCTCGCTTTCCGAAATGTTGTTTACTTCGTGTAAAGCGTAATACGGAGTATTAAAAATTACTTCGTAATCCGTATTAGTTACTCTTACTTGTCATGATTATATTACTGTTTTTTTTAAACGATTATATTACTGTTGTTTATAGCAACATTAATTAAACAAGGAAATTGTTTATTTCCATTTACTACCGTAAATTGGTCAACTCTATTACAAGTTAAGAAATTAAAGATTTTACACTAACATTAAATTTATCTAGTACTTTTAGTACATATTCTCGAATAGTTGGTGTGAATTCTCATTGTCACCAAAATAAATAAAGATCTTAAACAATAATCTAATATAAAAAAAAATTCAATATAATAATGATATATTAAGTAATCAAGTAATGAATGTTATGCAATAAATTTTGTATGGAAATATAATATGGCACTTGCATTATTATGTTGTTCAATTTTTTACAAATAGTTTTTAAGTTTCGTGTTATGTGAAACCTAATTAATTGCCTTAGAAAGCAAGTGATTACTAAAAAGTTCCCATTTCCAAATATTCAAAAATTGGTTAGTTGCATAAAATATTTTCCATTTTTTCTAATTTCTACTTTTCCAAAACATTAATATTTTATTTTCCATTGAAAATTAAAAGCGTGCTCAAATTTAATTATTTTAATTTCTAGTTTATTAAACATATATAGAAATACTTGAAATAATTGTTTTTACATATAACACTAATGTTTGTGGTAAGTAATAATTGTAATTGTTTGTTTGGTAATTGTTCGTTAACATAGAATATTAATTGTTCACGAACGAATTGCGATCATTAACATGAGGTTGCGTTTGGTTATTAAACGTTCATGAACGTGGACAAACATGCTCGCGAACGTATTCGCAAACGTTAACGAACACTAATGAACGCTTAACAAACGAACACGAACATGATTTTTAAAATCCTTAAAAAAATAAACACGAACACGAACACTCCAAAAATCATAACAAACAACCTTTGTTCATTCATGTTTGGTTCATTAACCGCCTTAATCAGTGGTAGCGCAAAAATATGTAAATAAGGGTGATAGAGGTGGTTGGATAATAATGGTAAAAGTAAGCAATGATCATAATCAAAATTGTTAGTGTTAATGACCATAGGTCCAACACAATCTCTAGAAACATATATTCATGAGTGTAGAAAATGCTAACTTTTTTTTTTTTTCTTTTTCTGGATACAACGATTTTAATTAATTATAATTAATCTGTTATATCCAAGGTATGGTCAACTCCATTTTAAAAAGTTCTCCTTGCATCTTTGCAATAAATTGCAACTTTATTGTATTTATTTATAAAATTTGAAAATTGAAACTTTATTAATGACAAATCACATTATTAGTTTCATTTGAACTAGAAGCCATTAATATTTGTTTATTTTTTAGATCAAATCAGGAGGGGACCAGAGAAAGGGCAGCTAGCCGTTTTCCCTCACATTTCTGGTCCTTAAAGTTCCAACACCATCATTATGAACCAGTCACTCGATTGTAGAGGAGTACGTGTCAAGTAAATAAGTTTTATTTTTTTTTTCTGTGATTTACCATCTTTATAAATCATGTCAAGATGAAGTGTGGAGTCTCAGGATGAGAAATTTTACATTTTTTTTGACAAGTAAGCAAGTTTTAGCTCCTCAAATGCTTGGGGAAGTTGAGTTGCCTATTTCTTACCATTATACTAAATTTAATGAAATTAGATTATGTTTTTGAAAAAATATATACATGACAAAATTATTCAAATAGTGTGATGTAAGAATTAAATTAATTAATATTTAATTTAAAAGAGTCTAAGTCAATCCCATATATTTTTCATGCCCATTTAATAACCTTTAAAGAAGGTTTTTAAAAAAAAAACCTTTAAAGAACTTTTTGGGCATGTTTGGTTATTGGCAGATCCGCCAAATTTTGACGGATCCGCCAATTTTGGCGTTTTGACTTAGTCAAAACGCCAAAAAAAACGTTTGGTTAGCCAGCGGTTTGGAGCAGCGGATTGCTCCAAACCGCTGGAAACTCAAACGCTGCTCCAGCAGCGTTTGAGCTTGGCGTTTTGGGGAAAATATAATTTTCCTGGGGAAAATATAATTTTCCCCAAAACGCCCCTATTACTAACTACTAATAATAATTATTATTAAAAAAAAAAAAAAACCTGTGAAGCTTTTAAGGCTTCTGAGAAGCCTTTAAGGCTTCTTTGATGAGAGCCTTTCGGCTTCTCAAATCCCAAACAAATGCATGCATTTTTTTTTGGAAGAGGGACTCAAGTGCTCCTCTTATATAGAGGAGCACTTGTGCTCCTCTTTCAAATGTTTTCGATGTGGGATCTTTTAGATCCCAAATCATATTTACAAAGGGGAGCCACCCGGCTCCCTTTGTCTTCTTTTTTTTTTTTTTTT
>CM008335.1:15525624-15537130 GCA_002525835.2 Ipomoea batatas | reverse complement strand
TAAAAGCCATGGGAGTGAACAGAGTAAAGACAGGACAATTTGGGGAGAGAAGTAGAGATAAGTAAACAGTTGAGGCCAAAAGCGAAACCTGGGGTGGAGCAGAGTCCATGGTTGAGGATATTGAGTTGGAAAGTGTAGTGGGTGAGAGGTTTCTTGAAGAAAGTTCATGGTAGAGGGTTTCAAGATCTATGGAATCTTGGGTACTGAGGGTGTAATCTAAGAGGGATTGGAGGTCTTTAAGAGTAGCTTCTGAAATGGACGTTTGGGTTTCAAGATCTGCCACTATTCTCTGTGTAGCTTCTTCCATGGTTGAGGCACAAATGGGGCGGGCTTCTGAGTTCTGATCTGAGGTCTCCCAAGAGGAATTCAAATTTTTATTCTCCCGCTATACTATCGCGCAATTCGTCTGAGAACGACAGCGTATTTTGTATTTTATACTCTGAATCCCCGTCCCCGATTCAAAATTCATATATATAGGGTTACAGCTCTTCTTTAGATTCTTAATAATTTATTGAGTACTTCTTTCAAAAAAAAAAAAAATTTATTGAGTACTCTTGACTCTATTATAATGTAGTGCTAGTATTCGCACCCGTGCGATGCACGGCCATAGATAATAATAATATAATTAAACAATATAACATAATAAAAAAAATAAGAAAATTTGTATAGTGCAAATTATTTATTAACATTTATCGTTGAAATTGTATTACACATTATTGAATTTTTTTTTTGTATACAACATTTTTAGTCGTACTCACAGATGGTCTATTATCCCCACAAATCAAAACTTTTAATCCTCTTGAATTACTTAGCTTCAAAGTGATGTGTATATTTGACCATCATTAAAGGTAGACTTTCTAAAAACAAACCCAAGTGCAATACAACAAAATGTTAAATATAGTATAACAATTATATGAATTTAATTCAAGAAAGTTCATACAATAATGTTAAAAACAGTGTAAAAAATACATGAATATAATTCATATTATTTTTCAATTTAGAAAAAACTTAACTAATAAATAGAAATTACAGATTTATATAAAATAAATTAATATAAATGTTATTTTAAAATATTTAATAAACAAATATACTATATAATATAACAAATTCTTGGCCAAGCTTCTTTTTTTTCTATATAATTTGGCGCAGTACTAACCCAGTAATGCAACCCATAACCCGAACCCAATAAAATTATATATATAATATTTTCTTCTAATGATCCTAAAAAGCATTGTCCGACCTTTTGCCTTCTCTCTATTGCGTTCCCACTTCTCTAGCAATTTCTGAATCATTGCATTCTCCTTCAATTTCTTAGTGATTACTATATCTTGTTTGGTGACTTTATTGTAGATGACCAACTATTCATCATTTTTGAAATCGAAATATCACGCTCTTATTTTAAAGATTCCCGGTCATACGACATTTCTTCGTACAACAACCTATTACTCGACATGCATGCATTACTTCCATTCGGTACTGGCATAGGTGAATAATCATCTAATGATGACTTGTTCTATGTATTAAGCAATTTTTTAATTTCAATCAAAACATAATTTTTCTAATATGATTCAATGAGAATTAATTATTCACATCTCGAATAAAGCTAATTGTTATATCTAACAATATTACATCTCACCCCAAGTAAGTCAATGGTATAAGAAAATATGTTCAAAACAATAATTATACAATAATTATATAAAACTCCTAAAATAACAATAATAAATAATAAATTATCCTAAAATTTTGAACATTGTTCTTGGTTATTTTGATTTTTTCAAAATAAAACCATTATATGTCATAGTTGAATTTACACTACACATTTTTCCATTTGAATCCACTGAACTGAATTTTCCCAGTACAGATTATTTCGAACATGTTTGTTTTTTCATCTAGAATTAAAGTATCAAATTGATAAGTCCTTTATCAATCAGTGTTACATCACTGAGCTCATAATATGTTGCACGTATGTTCTAACCTTTGTTCATAGTCTCTTGCAGGTGATAATAAGATTTCCTTTATTCCCCACTTTTTGTTTTCTTGTCTTTTTCGTTTCTCTTTTCCTCCCCCACTTCTCTTTTCTCTTCTTTTAATTCTTTGTTTCCTTCTACTGCTAGTGCCTACAACCGATAATTTGGCAACAATTTATGGGTGGTTGTCTTGGAGTAACTGTTGGCCTTGCGGATTTCACAGATGATTTCGAACGCAAAAACTGGAACGGCAAAGAACTTCATAGTACTTCAACAGCTGCTAGGAGTTTTTAGCTACGTTAATGACGTCGATGATAGCTTTTCCAGGTTGTGTTAACAATAATCTTCACGTGAAGGCTGCTCACTGCTACTTCTTCTCGTGGTTGGGAGGCAAAGGCGGAGCGGTCGACTTCCTCCGACAGTGTTGTCGTTCACAGCATGGAACAGTAGGAAAGAGAGCACCTTTTTTTTCCTAAAGTGTACTCCATGCTTTTTTCTTTTTCTTATCTTCCCTTTCGCTTCGTCTGAAAATATTCTACCAAAATTATCATTGGGCCAATATTTTCTTCTCCTTTCATTCATCTTGTATTGCAAATTTTCTTGGGCCTTTTTCTCTGGCAGGGAGAGATCGACGAACGGCAGTGGATGGTCAGACAGCGTGGCAAAAGCGTTGTAGGTATTCTTCTTCTCTCCACGGTCGAAGATTCTTCGAGAAATAAGTTAATTTTTCATATAATCGTTTTAAAATCTTCCATGTAGTTTATATGGATACATAGACTAAAATTTGATTTACAATTTGTATAATTTATTTATACAGAGGTTCAATATATAATTGAAATTGTATTTTTCTTTAGATCTCCAAACTCACGAATATGCTATTGCAAAAATTTTATTTATATTCTATTTGCTATCTATTTTTACATATTCGAATTATACCTTAATTTTTCTTTGTTGTTTTCTTATCTGTGATCTTTGATTTCTAAAACCTGCAAAAAAGAATTTTAAAACTATGTCTTTGAAACTTCATAAATAAAATCTAGACTCAATGTATCACTATGAAATCCTTAAACATACTATAAAATGTTTACAACTAATTTAATTAATCATGAAATATAGCTATAAAATGATATATGAATGGAAATAACGATTGAATACCTCTGGTTTTCTAATGATGTTCCCTCGGCGTCAATGTAAATCTGGGGAGGTTTTCACTCCTGGACATGTATTTATAGGCTATTTCCCTCCCAGATTTAGATTCAAAAATATGTAATTATTATTTTTTTAGGACATTGGAATTCTAACCGTCCAACTTTTTGACATTATGGGGTTGTTTACTAACTTGAAAAATTGGAGAATTTTCCAAAAAATTGGAGAAATGAAGAAGTGGAGAAAGAAAAAATGGAAAGATTGTTTACTAACTTCCTTTTTCCAAATCATTTCTCAACTCCAATTCTCCAATTCTTATGGAAAAATGGAGAGAAGCAAATCAGCTCTCTCCAATTGGAAGAATGGAAAAAACGCGTGTGAACAGTAACTTCATTAAGGAGGTCTCCGGTTCGAATCATTCTACCAACACTTTTACATTTATTTGCTTCCTTAGAATTAGGTATCCACTGTGCTCTCGCTCTTCTCCTCTTCGGCCGCGTTCTCGCTCTTTCTTCTCTTCGCCGCGCAGATCTCTTCTCTTCGGCCGCGCTCTCCATCGCCGCTGTTCTTCATCTCAATCACTCCCTTTCTCTCGTCGCCGTTCTTCATCTCCATCACTCCCTTTCTCTCCCTCTCTCCTCCTTTCACGGACAACAAAGAAGAGCTTAGCCTACATTTTCCGGTGAACATTTCATCTCAACAACTCAACACGGACTCTCCAAAATCTTCCGTAGGATCTTGTCCAAGTCCACAAGTAATTATCTCAACCTATTTTATTTATTTTGATGAAAAATATCTCATTTTTCTGCTATTATAATTTTGATTGTAGAACTTCAATTGTGAAATTTGATTTTAATATTTTTTTTTCTATTGAATATATTTATTTTGAATGTAGAACTCATTATTTGGACTCTCCAAAATCTTGCAATTTTGATGGCTATTGACAGAACCTCAAATGAGGTTCTGATTTAGAACCTCAAAGAGGTTCTGCCAACAGAACCTCAATTGAGGTTCTAACCTCATTTTGAGGTTCTGTTGGCAGAACAGAACCTCAAAATGAGGTTCTGATTTAGAACCTCAATTTGAGGTTCTAAATGAGGTTCTGATGCAGAACCTCAAATGAGGTTCTAAATCAGAACCGCATTTTGAGGTTCTGATTTTAGAACCTTAATTGAGGTTCTAAAATCAGAACCTCAATTGAGGTTTTAATTGTAGTTGCGTTATGTATGTTTAATTTTTGTGAATATTAGTTGAAATATTAATGAAAATTGTAGATGAGTCCTCTATTCAACTATCGACACTCGTCCTTGCGTAATGTTATAGAGAGGTGTTTTGGATTACTAAAAGCGAGGTTCCCAATACTTAAATACATTAATAGTTACCCGTTGCGAAGACAAGCCCAAATCCCTCTTGCTTGTTGTGCAATGCACAATTTTATACGGATGCATGATGCTATGGATCAATTATTTACCGAATATGAAAGGGAAGACATGGAAATGCCTAGTAGTAGTGGAAGTAGTGGTGGAAATAAACCTATAGAATTAGATATGTCTCAACAACATGTTATGCATGAAGTTCGAGAAGACATAGCAAATGCTATATGGGGGGATTGTAATCAGTGATGCTCTTGTTTTGTAACCAAACTATGTATTTAGTAATATATTTTTATTTACTTTCGTTAATTTTACACATTTAGTATTAATTTATTGATTTTTTATTTAAAAATTGAAAACTGGAAAAAATTAGAGAAATGAAAAACTGGAAAAATGGAGAATGGAAAACTGGAGAAATGGAGAAGGAAAACTGGAAAAATGGAAAAATGGAAAACTGGAAATGGAAAAACAGAAAAATGAAGTAAACGACCCCTATATATTTATATCAGATTGGAAATGACTTTGAGGTGCCCAAGGAAAAGTGAGCTGCCCAAGGAACCTTTTCCTCTTCCCTAGGAATAATAATATATTCAGCACTATAAAAAAATGTATATTTAAATATATGTTATACAGTGAATGCAAGTTAAAATATTAAGCACGTCAGACATGTGAATGCAAATTGTTTTGGACTTTTACATCACTCCAACGACGTCACTTTGTCTAGGCGGGAAAATACAATGATTTGATTGGCCAAAGAGTTATGACTTTAATATATAGAAGGATATACTCATTATTTCTATCGAGATTTAAACCTATAATTTCTCATTTGGAAGAGTCATAGATTTGCCATTAACTTACAAGTGATATGCTTATATCATACAATTATATTATAGAATTATAAAATCAAATATTAATCATTTATATTTATAGATTGTTTTCAAGATAACTTACCATTATAATTATAAATGTTGTTATAATTTAAATATCAAGTTCATTCCATTTTTAGTCATAAATTTATAGGTAGTACATGTAGCTTTTCTTTTCAAAACTTCTCATTTGGTATGTTGTTGTATATGTTAGTTTGTTGCGTTGTGCATTGTGCATTTTTTTTACACTATGCATGCATCTTATTGTGTACTATTGTGTATTTCAATGTGTGGCATTGTGTATCTATGTTTTGCATTGTGTGTGCATCTTGTTTTATACAATTGCGTATTTCAACATGTGGCGTTGTGCATTCGTTTCTATGATATGTATTTAGTTTTTTGTATGGCATATATAACATGGTGTTTGTTCCTTTTACCGGCATGAATAACCACAAGAGGTGTGTGACATTTAGGGTTGGGTTGTTTCCCAAGGAGGATGTGAATTTTATGTTTGGTTGCTCGATAAGTTCAAGAAGGTAATGGGGCATGAGCCAAATTATATTCTTACTCACCAAGACCCTACTATGAAAGTTGTTGTAGTGAGGGTTTGTAATTCCAAATGGCACTATTTTTACATGTGACATATTATGTCAAAGGTTGGGTGGAAGGTTAGTCTAATGCTCGCTACGGATGAGTAGTTTCTGAAGAAGTTGAATGTTATTATATGCAATGAAATGATTCATGCTGACGTGTTTGAGACTAGGTAGTGGAGGGTGTGATAGAGAAGTATGGGTTGGTAGATCATCATCCATTCCTTTGTGTGAATATTTTTCCTCTTGGGATGTGTTTGGTTGGTGGGTTTAGGCATAAGAAATAGGTATAAAAGTAATTGCTAGTGTTTGGTTGATAGGTTTTGAAAATACTATTATGGGTTTCGAATACCCCCATCAATTAGAAAATTCATACCCTAGTGAAATAAGGGTTTCATCCCCAATTTCCCTCAAACACCCTATCACTACATTTGTCGACTCTCGGCTTCTTCAGTACATTTCACGCCTCTCACGCTCGTCACCTCTCACACCCGTCACTACTATGAAGACTCCATGACTCCATAGCTTCCTTCTACCTAGAGCTTTGTTGACGTGAGGTAAGTATCACTCCCTTTACCTTCATCCTTGTTCTCCATTGTTAATATTTATTTCAAGTAAACATTGAAATTCCTCTAATCCATTGTTTTTTTTTTTTGTAAATTTACAGGGTCTTTCTCTCTGCCCGTTTAACGGTCCGGGGTCCACCCACGTTCGCTATGAGAAGCACGGGAGCTAGCCTAGGGAGAACCTCTGATCCATTGTTAATATTATGAATTTGCTTCATAAATTTCTTTAAAAATCAAATAATTGTTAAACCCTTTGAGTTTTGGGTCATTTTGGTTATGGGTTTGAGCAATTTATCTAATATGAGGTGATTGCCAGAGGAAGAACAAGAGATGTTCTCGTGAACTTCACCTATGTTTCTTTGACCTTTTAGACATTTTAAGGCTTTAAGCTGCAAACCATCTCTTATGGTTCAAGTGAAATGTTATGTTTCTGAAATTTGCAGATTGATGTGACTGTGTAAGCATAGCAAATCTTCTTGTCTTTGAAATTTTCTTTCAAAAAAATTAGATTTAGGCCTATTTTGTGGCCTTAACACTACTTATCTACTTGAATGATTATGATATTCCTTTTTCCACATCACCACATGACATAGAAAATTCTTGTGGCCAAGATTATTATGGCAAATATAACTCTTTGTGCCAGGCAATATGGAGAACAAATTGATTAAAATCTTGAATTGTCAACATTAGAATTGACCTGTAGTGGGTTAATTTCTTCTAACTTAGATTTAGCTCTATCAACTTCACCTATGTTGGTTTGATGAATAATTGTCACAAAGTATTGCAACTCTGCATTTTGATTTCATTTGTTTGCCTTTACTGTCATGTTTGTGTTCATTTGAAATGCTACTCATCAGCAGCAAACTAAAACCAATGCCCAATATTAACAAGTTGTTAATTTAGACATTTTATTGCCTGTAGTTCTCTATTCTATATTTCCTCATGTAATGTTATATTTGTTTCCCTTCTTACTAATGAGTGCAGTAGATTTGAACATACTAATTTAAAGTCATTGAACTCTATATAAAATTTCCATGTATGTTATTGAGTGATTGACTAACCTAGCTAATTAAACAAATCTTTTCATGCATAACTAACAGGTTTAAGAAAAATAATAAGGGTCTGATTCACAACAAATACATAAATGAGGATTGTAGAAATGAAACCTTCTAGAGAGTTCAATGTTTACTATAGTTCTTATTTCTAAAAATAGCTATTATTTGTTGTTTGAAACAGAAAATGAGTCGTCTCCCAATTGTTTTGAGAAGGCGAAGGCGGTTTCGCATGATAACAATTATGTGTGCCATGGCTATGGCTAAGATGGAGACAGACGAATCATTAAGTTTTGAGCATTCTTGTGGCAGGGGAAAAAATAAATGCTTTTGGACTGATGAAGAGTCCAAAGCATTGATTGATTCATTGCAAGAGTTGTCATGTGATCCAATGTGGAAATCAGATGGTGGTTTTAGGAATGGGTATATGGGTGAGTTAAGAAAAAAGTTCCTGTTAAATTGTCAACTTTCTCAAAACAAGTGAATCCGCATATTGATTCTAAGTTAAAGTGGTTAAAGAATAAATTTCATGTTATTACTGAAATGTGTAACCAAAGTGGATGCTAATGGGATGATGCTGAAAAGAAAATCAAGTGTGAATGACAATGGTATTTAAGTTGGATTTAGGTATGTATAATACTTCTTTTTTTCATATGCTTATATTTTTTCAATATATATTAGTATATTAACATTATATTATATATTTCTTTAGACACACAAGGATGCAAAGGGTGTTTGGGACTTAAGATTTCCTTACTTGGAAGTTTTGGAAACTATTTATGCAAAAGATAGAGCTACAGGGAGAGGAGCATTGGGATTTGAAGAAGCAATTGGACAAATGGAAGTTGATTTAGAAATAGACCAGTCTATGTCAATTAATTTGGATGACCTTAATGTTGTGTATAAGGTTATGATTGATGCATCACGAAAGTGGGGCAATCTTAGCCTAATTCTTGTTATTGATTACGAAAGTAGCTTCTTGAATTCTTGAGTGCATTGCCAATAAATCCCTAGGTTAATTATTCCTTCCCTAATTCTGAGATTGTTAGAACATCAAGATTACAATTCCCCTAATCTGACCCATTTCCTTATCATACAGTTAATTCCTTAGTCAATTTATTTCTTTTATTTTCCATCATTCAGTTATTAGTTGCTTGGATTCTAGTGGATTCACATACTCTAGTGCCTAGTATTCTTAATTCACACAATTACGTGCCATAGCCCCAATCCTCAGCGGAACGACATTTACACCCTCTTTTTACACTCATCATTATACATCATCATCAACCATCTCAACTTCAAGGCCATTAATAAGCTAGCTAGGGGAGCTTTGGTAGATGGACTACCAAACATAACTTTCAACAAGGAGAAGATTTGTGAAGCTTGTCAAAGGGGGAAACAAATGAAATCTTCGTTTAAATAAAAATCATGTGACACAAATTCTAGACCTTTGAGTCTACTGCACATGGATTTATTCGGTCCAATTGACCTAGGCAGCTTATGTGGTCGAAAGTATGTATATGCTAGTGGTATTAGGCGACTACACTCGGTATACTTGGATGTTGTTCTTAAGGAAAAAGAAGGAGACGGAAAGGATGCTACCGGAGTTGTTAAAGTAGTTGCAAACTAAGAAGGGAACAAGCATCATCAAGATCAAGGCATCGAGTTTGTCAACCAAGTAATTCAAAATTTTTGTGGTCAATCTGGTATCTTCCATCAACTTTCAGCAGCTAGGACTCCACAGCAGAATAGAGTAGCTGAAAGGAGGAATCGTACACTCAAAGAAGCCGCAAGGACAATGATCCCATTTTCCGGCTTGCCAAAAAGGTTTTGGGTTGAAGTTGTTAACACAGCGTGCTACACCCAGAATCGATCCATAATCAACAAAGCTCATGGGGTGACTCCCTACACGTTATGGAAAGGCAAGAAACCAGTTGTAAGCTACTTTCATACTTCCGGTAACAACTGTTTTTCCACAACAACAGAAAAACGCATCTCAAGGCTGTTGACGAGAGAGCTAAGTAGCTAACGAAGGAATTTTTATGGGTTATTCAGCCGTTAACAAAGCTTTTCGTGTACTTAAGAAGAAGACCATGGTGGTAGAAGAATCCATCTATGTAGTATTCGATGAAGGTATCGTCAACCGAGATGTTGGAAAGCTATCTGAGGAGATATACATACTAAACATTCGAATGGAATAGTCCGAGCCGAGCATAATTTTAGAAGAGGTAGAACGAGTAGATATTGAAGCCGAAAGCATCCAAGATGTCAAATCCGAGCCGGAAGAGTTCTCTATTCAGTTGCCTACCCAGATTTATCTACCCAAGCAGATAGAGGTCGAAGCTATGACGAATGTAAATGAAGTGGATGAAGGTGCTCCTCCAACAACTTGTCAACTAGATTTGAGGTAGCTGAGAGATCACCCTCAAGATCAAGTGATTGGAGACATAAGGCAAAGAGTAAGGACACGCGCATCCATTCATAAATGCAGGATGGCTTGCTTTCTTTCACAAATTGAGCTTAAGATTGTGGAAGAAACACTCAGTGATCCAAATTGGGTTATAACCATGTAGGAAGAGCTCCATTAGTTCGAAAGGAACGAGGTATATGAGCTAGTTCCTAGACTTCGCACAAAAATGTTATGGGACGAAGTGGGTCTTTAAGAACAAAATGGATGAACGAGGAGTCATTGTTAGGAACAAGGCTCATCTCATTGCTAAGGGCCACTGTCAAGAAGAAGGGATCGATTTTGATGGGACATTCGCACCCGTAGCTAGAATAGAGGCGATTCGTATTTTCTTAACATATGCACGTACAAGGACTTCAAAGTCTTCCGAATGGATGTGAAGAGTGTCTTTCTTAAAGGTTTGTTGGAAGAAAAAGTATACATAGAGCAACCTCCAGGGTTCCAAACAAATTTGGGTATGGATAAGGTCTACAAGCTGAAAAAGGCCTTGTATGGACTAAAGCAAGCGTCAATAGCTTGGTACGACACCATCTCGTGTTTCCTTATTAATTGTGGATTCATGAATGGACAAGTCGACAAAACCCTCTTCCAAATCAAGGATGGTGAACACATTCTATAGGTGTAAATCTGCGTCGACGATATCATCTTTAGAAGCACCAATCCATCCTTATGTGAGAAGTTCACAAAACTCATGCAAGAAAATTTCAAGATGAGCATGATGGAAGAAGAACTTAACTATTTCTTAGGTCTACAAGTCAAGTAGGACAAAGAAGGAATTTTCATCAATCAAGCCAAGTATACAAAGGATCTACTCAAGAAGTTTGGTGTTGATGGAAAGCCATTTGCCAAAATTCTAATGAACACCTCGTTGCGAATGGATATCAACAATTAACGGGAAAGAAGTAAACCAAGCTATATACCGAGGGATCATTAGCTCTCTACTGTACTTAACGGCAAGTCGGCTTGACATCTCATTTGCAGTTGGTGTCTATGCCAGATTTCAAGCAAATCCAAAAGAGATTCACCTTGTTGCTGCCAAGAAGATCCTAAGATACCTCAAAGGAACGCAAAGCGTTGGGCATTAGTACCCGAGAGGTGGATCATTCGAGTTAGTAGGTTATTTCTGATGCTGACTTTGTAGGATGCAAAACTGACCGAAAGAGTACTTCTAGAACTTGTCAATTATTGGGAGGAAGGGTCGTTTCGTGGTTCAACAAGAAATAAAACTCGATAGCCACTAGTACTGTCGAAGCGAAGTTGTTGCGCACATATTCTTTAGATGATGCAACAACACAAGGATTATGGTGTCGAAGCTAAGGAAGTAAGCATAAAGTGTGAGAACACTAGTGCCATTGCCATCACACATAATCTGGTACTCCACTCAAGGACAAAACACATCGACATCAAATATCATTTTATCTGAGGCCTTGTCGAGAAGAAAGATATTGTAACCCCTCGTATTTTCCGATAAGTTTGAGG
>CM008335.1:15510865-15525391 GCA_002525835.2 Ipomoea batatas | reverse complement strand
TCAACTCTAAGTCACGAGTTGGGAATGATAGAAATGAATTAAAGTCAAATTCATCTCTTTGACTGGTAATTAAAAAGTCATTTCAAGTCAGCACAAACTTTCACGTGATGAATAAGCTTTTAATTGGAACATTCAATGCATTTTGGATTCAAGGAAACAAACAAAACATTGAATAGTCTCATCAATGTCATGCAAATTAAATACATGTGATTCAGGTATAACTTTCAGCCTATAAATTGGGAGTTAGGCTAACCCTTTTTGTGCGGAGTTTTCTTTGAGTTTTTCTTGCAAGTAACATGGACTCAAGGAAGAAAGCAGGAAAGAGCACCGAAAGACGCTCTTCTAGAAGCCTGGCAGAACATGCGAGGTAAGAAAAGCTAAGGAGCAGACGTGATGCTCATGGAGGGTATGAAGTCGGAGATTCTTCAAATGACCCTCTTGTGCTATTATCAGAAGAAGAAGGGAGATATTAACCGAGTTGTTGATTGTGGAAAGGATAGGCCGAATGGATGATTCAAATCCAAATGGATGATATTAAATGATGATTTATTGCTCAAATGATTGTAAGAGGCATATCATTTTGATCATACCTGTAGTGCGGAAGCCAAGGAGACAGGGGAAACGTGTTAAGCATCAAACCATCAAAGTGGTTGGTACAATTTAAATTAATTGTTTATTCTCAGCACACTAAATGGGAAAATCGGTTCCCACTCGCACACTTTCTTGATGTACCTAACACTTGATGAGAAAAACATTAAATGATTTCTCTCTCCTTATCAATCATAATCGTACTTATAGCCTGAAAAACTACCCACATTTCTTTCATATTCAAATTCTTGATGGTATTTATGTCATTTGTCCGGTTGCTATTTACTTCAACTCGAGATCATTTCGAAGCAACCCGACCCGCATTCCTAGGTATAAAAGTCTAAATCCAACCCAAAGGTCTCACTTTTCAGCAAATCAGCCAAAGAAAACCTATTATTCTCAAACTCTCTCCGAGAAAAACCCAAACCTTCAAACCTTCAAAGCTTCAAGTTTTTTCAACCTAGCAATGGCGAACAACTAGAGAACTTCATCTCCTTCTATTTCTAATGACTATGCCCCAGTGAATGACGATTAAATTCTTGAAGAACTTAGTACTAAAGTCAAGGCTGGTTCTATGTTTGATCAAGAAGGTTACTTGCATCACTTATGGGGGTTTCTTGGTTCCCTTACACTCATTATAAATCTACATATAATATACTACATTATTTAATTATCTATGTAAAAGAATTTGACAATTGAAAGGTGTTGCAAGCCAAAAATGTCATTTATTCCAGTCCATGAAGTAATATTTTCAACCTTATACAAGCCAAAGCTTCTTAGTCAGGTAACTTGAAATTCACATTATAATTTTGTATTTCTAAAAAATTTCCAATAATAATAATTATGTGCAGCTGATAAATCTTGTCTTACTGTGATTTCCACGCCATTGTGTATATTTATGGGAGTAAGGTAGCATGAGGATGTAGACCTCATCACTTCTACTCATCATCATATGCTTGCTACTGTCCAGTGAAGGTGCTTTAGTTTAGTTTTCTGCAGTCTACAAAGTTATATCCTTTTTCTTTTTGCAAGTTTTCCAATTTATTTTATCACCTAATGCAGCCGAGGAGCAGTAGGGGATTCAATGGTTTACAGCTACAGTCATGACTTCTTTGGTTTTCCAGCTATGATGACTAAGTCCCAAGCTCAAACCATTGCAGGTGTGTGCAGTGTATATAAAAGTTAAACTGATAAGCTTGTTGAATCTATTCAAGCATTGAGATGGTTGATTTCCATTGCCTTATGTCACTTTAATTACATGTTATGCAAGCAAATTTTACCTATGTTACGATTTCTAAGTTCTAACACTGCAATAATTGTTTTAATTTCTGGCATTACTAGATGGAACACATGGGTAATGACACTGCAATAACATTATTGGTTATATGAACTTAACATGATGATAAATATACCGTAACGTGACTTATTCCCCGATATAATTTTTTTAATTTCTGGCATTAGTTGTACAAATCGTGTGTTTGCCCAATTCAGTGTCAATAGATAGAAACCTCTTTATTGAAATTTGACTAAGAGCATCCTTATCAGTGAGGTTTTTTCGCGGTTATTGAGGAGTTTTTGTAAGTGTGATTATGAAAGAGAATGTGGGAGGAAAGAAAAAAAAAAAAGAAAAAAGAAAAAGGAAAACAAAAACAAAGTCTGACATTTAAAAAAACGAAAAGTCATATAAAAGTCAGAGTGGCCGAAGTAAGAGGAAAGCTGATGACAAGTCACGGAAATTTCCGTCACGAAACAAGAAGGCCAACCAAGGCAGCTTCAGCCCGGTACGAGGAAGAGAAGGAGTCAACCAGTGGAACCGTCCTGCTTGCTTAAGATGTGGGAGGAATCATCCCGGAGAAAACTGTCAAGGAATAAAGTTTAGATGCTTCAAGTGTGGTCTCCTTGGGCACAAATCTTTCCAGTGCAAAAGTCAGGTAGACAGTCCCCAAAAGCCTCAACAGAATATGAATCAAGGAAGGAAATTCAATGGGAATGCCGGCCAGAAGTCTGCAGGAGCAGAAGACAAGAGGACCAACTCCCAGTCTATGAATTTGGGAAGACCAGCGAACGCCACGTTTGGTTCCAACCACAAGGGAAAGCAAGTGATGGGAGAAAGCAGCGGAGAGAAAAAAGGCAGGATTTACGTCGTCAATAGCGCTCAGGCTCAGGCTAGCGATGCCGTAACTGGTACATTTCCCATAAACTCAGTACTCGGATTAGTCCTATTTGATACAGGGGCTACCAATTCATTTATATCCTCTGCGTTTGCTGATAAACTAAAGTTAAGGCCTACTGCTAAGTTAGATTTAAATGTCACAACGGCCTCGGGAGTAGTAGTATCCTGTAAGGATGGTTACGACGACGTTGCTATAGAAATAGCGGGATTTAACTGTCCCGGAAACCTCATTCGTTTTGAACTTGAAGGCATCGACGTAGTACTTGGAATGGATTAGTTGGATAAGTACAAAGCTCGGATCGTGTGTAATGAGCGAAAAATTGTCCTACAAGGACCAAAGGGAAGGAGAATATCCTACCGAGGAATTGGCAAGCAACCCGAGTCAAGGTTGTCGACGATGCAGAAATTAAAGAAGTACATTCGCCAGGGATGCGAAGTGTATCTCTGCTTGATGCAAGACGCCGAAGTAGAAGAATTCGAGATTGACCGAATTCCAATTGTATGCGAATTCCCTGACATATTCCCTGATGATCTCACGGAAATGCCACCGGAAAGGGAAGTGGAATTAACCATCGATCTTGTACCAGGAACCTCACCTATCTCAAAAGCGCCTTATCGGATGGCACCCAAAGAGATGGAGGAGCTGAAAACACAATTGGCAGAATTGTTGGAAAAGGGATTTATTAGGCCAAGCGTATCGCCTTGGGGCGCACCAGTGTTATTCGTTAAGAAGAAGGATGGGAGTCTTAGACTGTGTATTGATTATAGGGAACTCAACCGAGTCACAGTAAAGAAAAAGTACCCGTTGCCCAGGATCGATGACCTATTTGATCAATTGAAAGGAGCGGGTGTATTCTCGAAGATTGACTTACGGTCAGGATATCACCAAGTGCGAGTAGCAAAAGAGGATGTGCCTAAAACGGCATTTCGAACGAGATATGGGCACTATGAATTCACGGTCATGCCATTCGGAGTGACTAACGCCCCAGGAACCTTTATGGATTTGATGAATCGAATTTTCCTTCCGTACCTGGATAAATTCGTCGTCGCTTTCATAGATGACATCTTGGTCTACTCTAAGACACCGGGGGAACACGAGGAACATCTCAGGACAGTGTTACAGACACTGAGGGAAAAGAAACTTTTCGCAAAGCTTTCAAAATGCGAATTTTGGAAGAGAGAAGTTGCATTCCTTGGACACGTAATCACCGAAGAAGGAATAAGGGTAGATCCAGCCAAGATACGAGCTGTAATTGAATGGGAAGTGACCAAATCAGTTACGGAAATCCACAGTTTCTTAGGTTTGGCGGGTTATTACTGAAGGTTTGTTCAGGACTTCTCAAGGATAGCAAGACCACTGACGAACTTGCTAAAAAAGACGACCAAGTATAGTTGGAACGAAGAATGCGAGCAAGCATTCCAGGAGCTTAAGAAGAGGTTGACAACCGCTCCAGTGTTAACTCTACCTGTTGGAACGGAAGGTTATGAGTTGTACACTGATGCGTCACAAAGGACTATGGTGTGTCCTCATGCAAGATGGAAGGGTAATAGCATATGCTTCTCGACAATTAAAACCTCATGAAGCTAACTACCCGACACATGACTTGGAACTGGCGGTAGTGGTATTCGCTCTCAAAATTTGGCGACACTATCTCTATGGAATCTCATGCAAAATTTATACAGACCACAAGACTTTAAAGTATATCTTCACTCAGAGGGATCTCAATTTAAGACAAAGGAGATGGTTGGAGTTGATTAAAGACTATGACTTGGAAATTCAATATCACGAGGGTAAAGCAAACAAAGTAGCTGATGCTTTGAGCCAGAAGACAAACCATGCTCTTTGGATATTACCCGAGCAGTTATGTAAGGAGTTTCAAGGACTCAATCTGGAAGTGAAAATGTGCGGTCAAGAGGAACAAGAAAAGAAATTATATTACATGTCGGCCACTCCAACCCTATTTGAGGAAATTAAATGAGCACAAGAAGAGGACAGTTGGGTGGAGAGCATCAAGGAGAAGATGGTTGATGGAAAACATAGATCATTTGAACTACACCCGGATGGGAGTGTAAGATTCCAAGGTAGGTGGATAATACCAAAAGGGTGTAAGAAGATAATGGAGCAAATAATGAAAGAAGGCCATTACACACCTTATTCAGTGCATCCTGGTGGAGATAAATTGTACAAGGATTTGAAACAAAACTTTTGGTGGTCGGGCATGAAGAAGGATGTAGCTGAATTTGTGGCTAGATGTTTGAACTGTCAAAGGGTCAAGGCAGAAAGAAGTAAACCAAAGGGATTATTACAACCATTAGAGATTCCGCAGTGGAAGTGGGACTCAATCTCTATGGATTTCATGGGAGGATTGCCTAGAACCAAGGCGGGAAACGATCAAGTGTGGGTCATTGTCGATCGACTGACCAAGACAGCAAGATTCATTCCAATGAACAAAACATGGTCAATGGAAAAGTTGGCAAGGGCCTATGTTAAACACGTGGTTAAACACCACGGGGTAGCGCAAGACATCGTTTCGGACAGAGACTCACGATTTCTATCACGTTTTGGGGAAGCGTTACAAATGGCAATGGGCACTCAACTCAAACTGAGTACGGCATTTCACCCTGCCACTGATGGCCAAACGGAGCGAACAATACAAACGTTGGAAGATATGCTCAGAGGTTGTGTGCTCGATTTCCAGGGTTCATGGGACGAACAGGTGGATTTGATAGAATTTTCCTATAACAACAACCACCATGCGAGTATAGGAATGGCACCTTACGAGGCATTATATGGGCGAAAATGTCGAAGTCCTCTGTGCTGGAGCGACAAAAGCGATATCGTTACACTTGGACCTCAGTACTTACAGGAGACTATTGAGGCAATCAAGATAATTCGAGAGAGGATGAAAGTCGCACAGGATTGACAAAAGTCGTATGCCGATTTGAAGCGACAATTCACCGAATATCAAGTTGGGGAGAAGGTGTTACTGAAAGTCTCACCCACTAAAGGAGTCAGAAGGTTTGGGAAGAAAGGAAAGTTGAGTCCTCGTTATATAGGACCTTACGAAATTCTGGAAAGGATAGGAAATTTAGCCTATCGACTGGCCCTGCCGATTGAGCTTGATAAAGTACATAACGTATTTCATGTTTCTCAACTTAAGCGGTATGTACCTGATGCATCCCATGTATTGGAGCCGGAGGAACTGGAGATGGATGATTCGTTGGCATACGAGGAAAGACCAATTCGAATCTTGGACTCAAAAACCCGAGATACAATGTGACACCCCAACCTCACACAGGCTGAGATAGATAAAACTTAGCACAACAGCTGCCTATCTCAACCCAAACCATAACATAGCGGAAGCGAATTCAAACTTAAGGGCGTCATGCCACATCTAGGTATAAACACAGCCTAGATGCACAGGCTAAACATAAGGAAAAACTAAGCTGTCATATCATATAAACCGAAATAAATCCTCAAAGTATAATCCACAATCATCCAAAAGTACCCAAACCACTAATCAAGAGTATAATAATATCTCAAAGGCACACAGGCCCAACAACCAAAGTCAAAACAAGGTAAACTAAGTCTACGCATCCTNTATATATATATAAACAGGTCAGGCGTACAGGCTCGTAGGTCAGGCTTTTACATATAGGCCTGAGCCTATTTACATTAATAGGCTTTTAAATAGGCCTAAGCCTGGCCTTTTTACTAAACAGGCCAGGCCGTAGACACCTACGTAGGAGTCTGGCCTATTCCCACCCCTAATTTCGAATAAAAGTTTTTGAGACATGTATATATTTACACAAATAAACACTAATTGCACAATATTAAAAATTAGAACAACAATATTAAAAAGAAATATATTTTTACGAATAACAAAAACAACATTCACGATAGTCTCTTGGATCATGGATTACGCATTCTTTACATTTGATTGTCTTGCTGACTCCTTTTTGGTATTTCATATATATGACTATATGAGCAGACTCTTATAGCACTTTTGGTTTTTATAGGAGATACTTCACTGTCCAGAATATATAGAGGGGAATTGATGATGAAGCTTTGGCAGCTACAGTCTTTGTACTTCAAATAAACTGCCAAGTTTCTTGACACTTAGAAGAGGTAGGAATTGAAATTACAGTGTTTGGTATGCAGTAATAGGGGTACATGGAAGAAGCGACAAAATGACTAAAATGTCTTTATGTAGTAGTAATAATAATAATAATAATTCTTTCAAAAATATTAATAAGTATAATAATAATTATTATTATTATTTCAAAAAAATAATAATAAAATTATTTTTTTAAAAAAAAAGACAAAGGGTATAGGAGGATGGGCAAAATTGTTGCAATTGCTCATTTGGTGGGAATTGCAATTCCACCCGACCAAACGGTGTAATTCGGTAATTCATTGAATTGCAATTCCTTTACACTCAAATTCATCTCAACCAAACACTCCTTTATAGGATAGGTAATTAATGCAAATCTTGGGGATACCAAAGAGTCCCAATAAACTTCAAACAATAAGGGTGTGTTTGGAAGCCCGGAAAATTATTTCTTAAATCATTTTCCGGGCTTTGGGTGTTTGGCAACCATGGAAAAACCCAGTCAACGGAAAATGATTTCCGTTGACTGGGGAAAACATGGCTCTTTTGGCGGAAAATGACTTCCGCCAAATTTGGGCGGAAGTCATTTTCCGCCACAACGAATCAGTCGGCCAGACTGGTTACTAACCAGTCGCCGACTGGTAACCAGTCTCGCCGACTGGTTTAGAGAAACTAGTCGGTAGACTGGTCAAGAAACCAGTCGACGGACTGGTTTCTTGACCAGTCTGCGGACTGGTCTGGCCGAGACTGGTTGCTCGAAACCAGTCCAGCCAGACTGGTTTCCGGCCAGAAACCAGTCGGCCACTGTTTCTGGGCGTGGCCGACTGGTTTAATTTGTTTTTGATGTATTTTTTTCTACAATTTTGTTAATTTTTCTGTCTATTTTCTGGAAAATGAGCCAAACACACCATGTTAATTTTCTGTTCTGCATCCAAACACAAGAAAGAAAAATGTTTTATGAAAAATGACCTATTTTCCAGAAACCATTTTCCTGCTTTCCAAACACACCCTAAATCCTAATCAATAAGATAACCAAGGGTTGAAGATCACAAATGTTGAGTTGATTTGTATTCAATATTAAATATTACATTGAAGAACAAAACTGCCAAATTCTCCCCCAAAAAAGAAGAAGAAGCTATAAATGAGAAGCTGAAATCGTTTTTACACTAAGTAGTGCTTTATTTTGGCGGGAACTATTTATTGAATTTTATTTACTAAAATGTTCTACTTTATTATTACAACAAATAATAGAGGAGAGAGGATTTTGAATACAACAATGGAGTTGTTTGAGAATTCTTCATCAGCCATGTAACAATTTCCCGTGCATTAAACTCATTTAAATTATTGCTGCTTAATTTGAGCATATATGTATATGCTTATTGACTGAATAATATAATTGATTATCTTAGTTTTTTTTTTTAATTCTTTTTTAGTTGGTGTTTGAACTATTATATGTTCTTAAATTAGTTATTTACTCCTTAACATTGCATGTTGAGATTGGTGTTGCCATCACCTTTTTCTTTGTCTTTTTTAATTTCTCCCGTATAATTAAATCTCGGGAAGATGAGCGTTTAAGATTGTGTAGCTTTTATTTCCCAAAAAAAAAAAGATTGTGTAGCTTTCCCGCTCCACCTCTTTTTTCTGAGCTCATAGATTACTTAATATTGCTTTTGAGTGTTATAGAATTAAGTTTCATTCATTTGTATTCGTAGAATAAATTGGAAAACCACATAATTAAATCATCCTCACTTCAATCTATCGAAGCCGAATTGAAGGAAACAAATCAACTTATTTCCGGCCAAATAATAATATATATCCTGAAACAAATCAACTTCTTTCAGATACCGAAGATACAACCCTCGCTCCCTCCCTCCGCTATCCAAAAACCACGTCTTACCATTAAACATTGCCAGCATGGTCTTGTCAAGAGCCACCTAACCATAATTGGGGTCCACTCTATCACCGGTGACGCACAAAATTCAAAAGAGAAAATTATACTTTTGGTTTTGTGACTATGAGAGTCTTGTTAATTTGAGTACTTGACTTTAAAAAGTACCTTGAGATAATGGTAAGGCTGTAAAATGATGGCGCTAATGCGAGCAATGTTGATATAATATTGATTAGGTTGCTAATGTTAGTTGTTAATAATCCTGAAAAATTACCTGAAATGCATAGGGGACTACCCACCATCAATGAGATCAATCAAATGAATATTATTAAGGGCCATTTGTTAATTGGGAAGTTTTCAAGGGTAGACCTCCTCCTCCTCTACATGAAATTAGGAAATTCTTTTTCAAAGGCACTTGGAAATAGGATATATATTGTGGATTGTGTTATTGAATTATGTTGAATATTATTGTAGAATATAATTGAATGATTATTTGTGGATAATTTGAATATATCTGAAATTTACTTTAGGGGCGAGAAAAATTATAACAAATTATTTTGTCTTGAAAAAATAATGACAATATGCGTGTGTTCTTGTTGAGAAATATGATTCAACGATTCGATTTTCGCTACAAAAGTATAGTAGCTCTATTAAGATCGTATGATGTAGTGTCACATTTTTCAGATCTCCAAAACACTAAAATAATTAATATTATTTTTTTAAAAAATAACATTGTAATAACTTTTTTTTTCCAAAAATAAATCAAAATTCAAAAGATTTTTTTTTATTATTTAAAGCCAAACACTAAAAAAAAATTTAAAAAAATCATAACATGAGTCATTTGCATGCTTTTTCATTTTTTAAAATCATTTTTATTAAATATTTTATGAATTTTTAAATGGCAAACCCTTAATTTGGATTGTTGGTCCTCTTGTTGGCTTAGTTATAATAATACAATTGGTATACATGGACCAGGATCAAAGGTACACAACCACATTCAAATTATATACAAAAGGACGGAGCTACTGTGGAGGCAATGGGAGCAGCTGCCTCACTCCCCCACCTCACCCATTTATATATATGTATGTATATTTACATATATAGCATTATATTAAATGCTATATAAAATCTATATTTATTCATAAAATATCAATAGTTAGAGTAGTTTAGTTGGTTGAATTACAAATTTGATAATAAAAAGTATATGGTTATACGTTCAAATTTCATGAACATTTTTCCTTATGTTCACTTGTTTATTTTATCTCAGTCATTCATTCCCAAGATAAATTAAATATTTTTTTAGTCTACTTTTATGAATTATTTAATTAACAAATTAAATGCTCTTTTAGTCTACTTTTTATGAATCATTTAATTAATGTAGTATACAAGTTTATATTATGTAACGAAATAAGGTACGAAAATCCCTGAAAATGGAGAAACGAAACCTACGAAAGGTTAAAATTTCTGGGGAAAACAAGAGGACGAAGGTGGATGATTTTTGGGTAGGTTGCAAGTATAAGTCGAGTTGCACTTTCTCCTTAAAATCTTATTATCTTATTTACCGCATCCCAAGGTGCTAGCAGCGTTGCGGTCTAGATTTCTCAGGATAAAACGTACTACGACAAATGGATGGCTAGAAGGAAGGGACTTGGAATAGATATAGTGGACCTTCGGAAGGGCACGAGTCCAACCTTTTCGAGATTTGATTTGCACCCCTGCGCGCGAGAGAGAACATCTATGCTACACAAGTCAATATGCCTTCAAAAGACTACTCTTGCATAAATAGTGGTGCAAACTCACTTTCCTAACCAATGTGAGACAAAAGCTACTTTTAAAGTTTTTCCACATTCAACGTCCATATCAAATGGATCTACTTTGAGAACCAATTTCTCATTCATCCATTATCTATTTTGAGTGTACAATATATCAATCTCTTCGTATAACTATAAAGAACCCGAAATCACTTTGACCCAACCCGAACCGGAGGTGGACCCCACATATATTTGTATTTTAGCCTCATTATGACTGTTTGATATTTTGTAATTGACATTTCTATCATCATTTAAATTTTTCCCCACTCAAACAATTTTCTGGCTCCGTACCTGTATATACATATAATTAACAGATTATGTAAATGTAAATAAACTAATTAAAAGTACATAATATGTTAATTATAACAAGTACATAATTTATTAACTATGTTAACTTTAAATACATAATACGTTAATTATAATATATACGGAGTATATAATTTATTAACGCAAGAAAGTACATATTATGATATAATATGTATATAGTTATGAGCTACATAATTTGAATCTTGTTTTAGACGAGAAAGGCCACTATGATATATTGTAACAATTATATTGCTCAGAATTCAGAACCTCTTATACTATCTTATGAGGCAAAATGAACCAATCTCTCCCTGCAAGAAGACCGCGGAATTCTTATACTATGTATTTGAATGGTTGGTTTCATTTCTCAGCAAAAACAAAAGCATTTTATTGCGCAATTTTGGCTGCTGGCGATGGCCCCAACTGGGAAAAGGTAAGCTTAATAGCTTATTGCATGCCGCAGGAGCTCAATAAGAGATATGGGATAGATACTTTAACATATATACATGTAAATATAACATACATCGTTAAAATGAAATATGCTTGTTGGCCATTTTTAGCAAGATTTAATTTGAAAGCTTAAGTATGTTAGTAAGCATCAATTCGGTGCTTTATGCACAATTAACATAAATTTATATAACTAACATTTTCTATACTTATCAATAATATTTTAAACATTTATTAGTTTATAACAATACATGATAAAATAGTATAATAGTTGATATGAGGAGGATGTGACTAAATTATAAGTGACAAGATGATCAAAATACCATATTTGAAAAAAAAAAAAAGGTGGAAAAGGGTTAGATGATGATGATGATTATTATTATTATTTGTAACAATAATTCTAATAATTACTATTATTATATTGTAGTACATAATTGGTTTAAAATTAGTGTAGAAGATTATTTATTATTTATATGTTATATAGTACAATTTATTTTTTAATCAAAGTTTGAGGAGTAAAAATAAGACAAAAAAGAAATCAACTTTAATATATATGACATTATAAGAAAAAATAATTATAAAAATTCTTTTAATAAAATTAAATAAACCAACCGATTAAAAGAATTATTGCACAACAACTCTAATTATACTTAGATGCTAACTCAACAAATTATCCAGTGCCAACCGAAGAGCGTCATAGAGGGCAACAACAAAGGAGTAGGTTTCAAAGTGAAATGGACTATGGAAAACGTTGTCGTTGTTGAAGAAATTATCAAGAAAAAAAAAACTCATAATAGGACTCTTGTATTTTTATTTTATTTTTATTTTTTATTTTGCTTTAAGATATGTTAATTTCAATGTTTGGTTTTTTTTAATTCAATGGTTATGAATTCAATTCCGATTACTGTCACTTTTTAATATTTCTCCCAAAAGAATTATGTTTTTTTATTATTGAATAAAAAGTAATATAAATTATTTAATTATTAAAATATTTACTTTATTATAAATTATTATATTAAAAAATGTTATATATATATATATATATATGCCACAGTATATACATATGCCAGCATGCATTGCGGGCTTTCTTAGCTTGATATACGCAAGTATGAATACATACCCCACATCCATATAGTATGGTGAAAAAAGTGGATTGGATGACAACATCAGCTATGCATTGGTTTCTTGATATTCTTGTCCATGCATTTGATTTCATCGATAAAGTGAGCTATGTCTCCAATAAGTGATCATGGGTCTGAATGATACATGGGATGGTTTAAGTGTTTAACAGACATCGTTAAAATAGAATATGCTTAGCTTGTTGGGAATGTTGGCCATTTTCTAAAATTAAAGGAGCCATACCATACGCATGCAAAAAATTAAAGCAAGATTTGAAAGCCTTTTTTTTTTTTTTTTAATTACTATTGACTCTGTTACAATGCAGTATCTGTTCGTAACATAAATTTATATAACTATCATTTTGTATATGGGCCGTGAGCACCTTCTCTTCTTCCTTAAAAAAAAATTCCCTTTTTCCCAATTTCATCCCTAATCTCCCATTCTCCCTCCTTCTTCTCCATTTCCTTGTGCGCACCGTTGTTGTCTTTCTCATGTTGTAAAGCTTTTTCTTCCATTTTTCTTCATTGCATCAAGACTTCTAAGGTTCGGTTTCCCAACTCTTTTGATTTTTCTCTCTATTATTTTTAGAATTTGTGCTTCATTATTGATTTTGTTCTTTGAACGCCCTCTATTGTGTTTAACTGTTTGTCCATCAAGGACGATGTCCAGGTTTAGTGTCAGGGGTTTCTGTTTTGACTTTAAAAATAAAACTTTTTGTTGAACTATTGCTTGAAGGGCTCGGTGTGCATAACTATGTGTGGTCTGTTTTCATTAAAAAAGTACAAAGCACAACAGAACTCAAGGTCAATTTACACGCCACCTAAGGCCATTTGTATACCAAGTCTAGTTATAGGTCACTCCCCTATAATATGAAACTTCCACAACACGCTTAACCAAGGTGAACTACAAAATAGGCAGGATATGGTAACATTTGATTTGTAGATCAGTAAAAAATAAAAAACAACAACAAAAATGGCGTCGTTTGATTTGGGCGGGAAAATGACAGCTTCTGATTGATTGGATTCTGACTCCTATATATATATATATATAGATATAGATATAGATTTGAATAATATCAATTAACTCCACTTGCTAATGATACAAACTTAAGTTAATTTTTATGGTGTGATAGACCATATATAGCACATAGGAGCTAGCTGTGTGCGGATATATGGGTAGTAATATTGCATAAATACATTCTTGCCAAGGTTTGCATGTTTGATGGGGGTGATATACAAATATATATCATATACGGAGTAATATTTACATTAATCCTCACACACAAATCCTGAGGTTAATTGATACTAACCAAATTAATATCCAACTTGGATTTCGGTGGCCTAACAACAAGGGTATAATTAATATTTTTAAGAACGATTGGCTTGGATTTGTTTAATTTTTCTAAAATCATAGACAACCTCTAACTTGTTCAAAAAATAAATAATCTTTAACTGTAGATACTAAATTTGAATGTAAAGATACTCTCGCCACAATGTCCATTACAAATTAAACCCTTGTTACTGTTGCATATTTCTTTAAGGTGCAAATAAAACTCAATAAGACATGTATTACTACTGTAATATAAGTCACAAATTTTGCAGTGTGGTATACTTTCCTATGCCACACATCCCCATTAGATGCCATCCCATGACAAAGTCAAATTCAGAAGCACTAATGGTCCTCCCATCCCAATCCTAAAAAAGAGAGTACAAATTCATGGAAAAACGTAACGATGTCTTCTTCATTCTTAGATACAATGTTAGACCAAATCTGAAACACCAAGATACAATGTTAGACCAAATCTCGAGCATCAAGATATAATGTTAGACCAAATCTTGAGCATCAAATTTTCATTATCTACAAAGCATATTTGATAATTTCTATAGAATAAGACTCAATAAGACATGTATTACAAGAAACTCTAATTCTTAGCCTTAACTTTAATGAACTGAAACCATTTTTATCTTTCTGCTCTGCTTTCCTATGCCACACATTATATTCCCATAATGCCATACGCATAATTTCAATTGTTCCCACTTATCCACCACTTTTTTTTTTTTTTGGCTTTCCAATTGTTCCCCCCAC
>CM008335.1:15446409-15465419 GCA_002525835.2 Ipomoea batatas | reverse complement strand
ATAGCAACAACAACAGTTATGAACCGTTGTCTATTGAGTGTTGTTGAAACCGGTGTTGTTATAAGTCCCGAGCAAAGACAACGGTGTTATTGAAAAAAAAAATTGAAAAAGTTGTAACTAGCTAGTAGCTAGTATGCAAATAATGAATATTTGGCTTAATTACTTGAATATTTATATATTTATCCTTTTCAAATTGTAATTTTTTTTTCTAAAACGGTGAATATATACCATCACAAATATTCAATATAATTGAACTTGGAAATAAAATTCCAATTCAGTTATTTAGTAGCAGATTACCATCAAGTAACCACAAAATTGTTGTGAAATTATTTAAAAAAGAAAAAAAAAAGAAAAAAAGTAAGAATTATAATTTATGCGAAAATAAGTCTAAAGGAAATTCAAGTCGTGTGTAAATATATTTTCTTAAAACCTATTTGCTACTTCACCTCCCAAGATGAAATGGTGCTATGAGCAAGGGGGTCCTAGTACAATTAATTCATAACGTACCATAATTATCTTTTTATTCGTGTACACGTCGATTTGCACCACTCCTTCTGCACGCAAGAATGAAATAGCATTTATGCTATACAACTCAAGTTACTTCTAAACGAAAATTATGTATATACTAGTGCAAACCCACATTCCTTTTTCAATGTGTGACAAAGATTACTTCGAAGCTTTCCTATTTCCATTTTCAACTCAAATTGATTTATTTTGAGAATCATCATTTTTTCATTCACTTCATTATCCATTTTAAGCGTACAATATATATATATTTTTTTTGTCTCACTTAGAAGAAATTGAATCCACTTTAACCCAACTCAAATCAGAAGTGAACCCTACATATATGATAAAGTAAATACGCGATTATACAGTGAGATACGGTAAAATATACTTTATTACTTTGAACCGGGTACAATGATTTTATACCTTAAGCGCAACCCAATCTACGTGACAGTGGATCAGAGGTTCCCAAGCTACTTAGCTATTTAGTAGTGCAAACAACCAAAAGTCCTCCTCTTAACATTAAATGCGGTATATATATAGGGTGTCAGGGGATAGGTGTCGATCATACGACATGGTGGCCTGGTGGCGGTCATGCAAAGAGCTAAATGCAGGCCAGGGCCACTACTCGTGAGCCAAGTGCCATGCGATTATGGGCGGTATGTCCGAGGGATAGTGGGGAATGTGCTCGTGCCGATTTGTATGAGTGCCCGCGTAGGGTGGGTCCCACTAGACTTCTCCATGTAGAGTAGCTCGGGAAAGGTTGGCCGGATATATCGGTCAGTAGTGAGACGATCCAAGTTTTAGTTCGGCATAGCTTTTCGGCCTGAGTACCGATCATCATACGCTTGGGGTAGTCCAGAAAATAATATAATCCTTTATCAATACATTTATTCCACAAAATAATCACTTAAAATGTCAATTTTTGTTAAAATTTCCAACGAGAATTAGCTTATCATGATTTGTCAATGAATTTCTGTGTAAAATCGGCATGGCATGTGTGACATTTTAAATTGCCATTTAGCAATGAGGTTCAAGTCCAACAACTATCCTGGTTGAGAAAAACAACCTTCTGTAGCGATAACCTAGCAAAAAGAAAATTNAAAAAAAAAAATTAAACTTTAGGTGAAGACAATTATGGTTGTCTTTGTTTGGCTTTGTCAAGATTTGGAGCCATGGTTTTTCTTTAGGTTGCTAAATGTACCACATATTCACGTGAAAATTTACTTAATTAATACTCCGTAACAAAGTTGTTCCTTTCAGGGCTAGTGTTTAGCTTTTTGGCTTCAAGCAATGTTGCGTTTGATTCTTTTAACTATTTTTATATGGGTGATGAAAAAAATCAAAATTTTATTTGAAACTTGAGAACTATATATGCATATACAAAACAAGAATAACTTAGCATTAGAAACCCAACACTTTTTGGAGTAAAGTAAGTTACTCGTACAATTGTAAAGTTAAATGATAAATGGTAAAAGACTTTATAGAATGATCCAAGCCTTATATTAGTCCCACATGGCATTAAATGTAAAAATTAAAAAAAAAAAGCGTAGTTAGTTCTCGAGTCATGATTGGAGGCGGGAGTGTAAGGATTCGAGTCCTACTGAAAACATGCATGAAAAAAATACTCCAGAATATTAGACGGTATAAATTGAATTCCTTGTGCGTACATCAAGACTAAATCTGATCGGTGGGCTGATTGGGCGACTTGCGATTTACCTCTATTTTGACTCTAGGGACGGGGTCGGTGGACTTAGGATTAGTCCCGCAGAGCTGGAATTAAAAAATAAAATGAAAAGCAATAATAATTAATTTGTTTTGATTTTTATGAAAGTCAAAATACAGATATAATTCCCATTTTTTAGCATGAGTGAGCCGAGTGGGAAGAGAAGTATAGCGCCACCGTTAAGGAGCGGTGGGGAAAGATGTCACGGCAGTTAGATAATTCCAGTGGGCTCGGAAGAGGCGGGCCCATCTGATTGGGTGGGCCCAAAATCAGGGTTCTTTTGTGTGGGACCGACATTTCCACGAGGGCGCATAGGTGTACAGGCGTCACGTGGCCGTTGCCATGGTGGCCACGACAGTTTGTATAATAAAATCTCCGCTAATCCTCTCCCAGCCAATAATATCTCCCCTCCCACGTGGGACGCCTGGGCCCACCGCAGCAATGACATCACCACCCACTTTATTATTATTTTAACCCCAAAAATATCCATCTTTAGAATAAAATAATAATCCCATCAACGTTAGGCTTTGTTGTTATTTCTTTTCACCAACCTGCCCAGAAAACTCTCCACTTTTCCATCTTTTCTTTCTCTCCAATTCTATTCTCTTCTTCAGCTACCTTCTCCATTCTTGGAAAATCAAGTCTCCTAGAATTTTTTTAAATTTTTTTTTAAATTAAAGAAGAATTAGCTATCCTAGATGGGTGATGCTTCAGCTCAGTATATCCATATGGTAAGTAAAATAAAGGAAATATATATATTTTATTTATTGGATTATTATTATTATTGTTGTTGAAATTGAATGAAATTAGTGGTGTGGTTGCAGGTGCACCACCTAATAGAAGAGTGCCTAATGTTCAAGATGAGTAAGGAGGAATGCATGGAAGCACTCTCTAAACATGCAAATATTCAGCCACTTATCACTTCCACTGGTTAGTTTTTCATTTCTTAATTAGCTTTTTCATCAATATAATTTTATCTCCATCTAAATCCATTTATGGCAATATATTCAAGCTAAGAAACCCAAATTATGTTTTTCTTCTACTTTGCTTTTTTATTTAATTTGTTTGTGGGTGAAGGTGGGTGGTATTTTTGGGGGGAGGAGTGAAGATAACAAGGAGAGTTTGGAGAATTTTTTATTTATTATTATTTTCTTTGTGTGATCGGACTGGGTAAATTCAGTCTTATGACCATAACGGACAAATGACCATGAGGAGCTAAATCAGCCTAAGTTATTCATAATTATCTGACTCAAATTTGAAGGCTGAAATTTGAACTCGTGAGCTTATAGCTTAGCAGACCTCTTGGCTGGGCTATCCAACAAGCTAAGGGGAATTGAATAAATAAATAAATAGACAGAGAAAGAGATGCAGATGAATTGAATCGAATTGAAGATGAACATGAATAGAGACACAATAGTCAACTCAAGTGACGCTTAACAAATAATAATATTCCCTTTTCTCGATCACCTTTTTACACAATGAACTGAATCGGGCTGGCTTTTTAAGGAAAACGATACACAATGTATAGTACAAGTGGTAGTACGTTATGTTTATGTGTGGTTCAATTCATAAAATAATATCTCCCAATCCAAAAATTCTTCTGGCAGATGTTTGGTCCTACACACTCGATATCTGTATATATACCCAATAAATTAAATTTAGGAGATTTTTTTTATACTATAAATTAAACAGAAAAAAGTGTAATTTAACATATATATTATAATTATATGTAGTGTGGAAGGAATTAGAGAAAGAGAACAAAGAGTTCTTTGAGGCGTACAAGAAGCAGGGAAGAGAGGAAGGTGCAGATATAATGGAGACGACAAGGCAAAAAGTTGAGAAGATGGTTTTAGGTTCTTGGAAGAAAGACCCAAAAGACGAATGAATAGCGTGATGGCTATATATATTCAATAATTTCAGAATAAGCTAAGATACATATATATATATAATGATGATGATAAGGGTATCTGATCTGCGACGTATGGGATAGCCAGCATGGGGAACTGTCGATATGATGTTGATAAGGCCGGGCATCATATATATATATCATCATGTTTGCTGGGTGTAATGATTTTATTTAATTTGTTTTCTCTGTTATATATATATATATATATATTTTGTCGTGTGGAATTTGTTGGAGAGCAATAGGATGAAATAAATGAAGTTGAGAAAGGGAAGGGGACATTTTTGTATCCAAAATTAACGGTTGGTGACAAATGTTTTTGCGATACATATGTGATAGCCCTTTCATTCCTCACCTTCTCATGTTTAATTCCATCCTTCAAACACACCTGCAAAATTTCATCTTTAGTCCAAGACTATTGTAATGTTATTGCGTTTAATCTTATTCTTTTAATTTTATAATGTTGCATTCTTGAATTTCTTTTGCTTGTGGCACTTAGTCATTCTGATCTCTTAATTTTTTGTCATTTCATTATTTAATAAATTAAATATGGCTAACATGTGATTTTATTAATAAATTCAAATAGTTTATAAGTGAGGGAGAAAAATTATATATTGGGGCAAGAGGTTCGAATGAAAATTAAATGTTACGCATATTCATTAAATGTTGAAATGACAAAAGTTTAAGGAAAAACGTTCAAATAAGCCCCCTAAACTTTATAAAAAAGTCAATTAGACTCCTAAACTTTTAAAATTTGCAATTAAGCTCATTAACATGTTATTTTCATGCATCAAAGTCCAAAAATTAGTTATTGACATGTAATAATATGTCACTAGGTTCCTATTAAACTCCGGCTAGCTCCAACGACAGACAATGGTCACTGGTAGTCTTTGAAGAAGACGACCAACAGAGCAAGTCCTAACCATGTCTGGTCAGGGCGACGACACATGGCTCACAATTTTTTTTAAAAGAAAATATTTCCGATATAATCGATTATTTTTTATACTTGATAATTTTTTTTTAAGAATTTATACATTGGTCTTAATTGTAATTGAAAATAAAATTTTAGAAGGAATTGGCATCAAAATTTTTGGTGAATAATTTTGTATTTAAATATGCACGAAAAATGAAAATTTTAAATTAACTTTTTTCTTTGTTGAATTTTTATGTATTATATTTGGAGAAAAAATTATTACATTTTTTTTTTGTATAGAATACAATAACTTGAAGTTCAAATGAATTTACACTCAATTACCTCAGTTATAGAGATTTTCTAGATCTTTAAAACTTCTATCTTAATCTTTTAGATGTCTTTTGAAATTACGTTTCTTACGTTTATAAATAGAAATGTTTTACCATTATAGCGAATTTAAATGTTAAAATATCACTCTCTCCCTGTGTTCTTGTCTCTCAATTGTTGTACTTGTCTTTGGAGTCTTACTATATTATATTTAAATTGCATCTCGGAACTAAAACAACAAAGGTCCAAATTAAACTATTAGAAATGGCCCATATTTTTAATGAAACGGCCATGACGACCAGAATGTCACTTTCTCCGGTGGAAAAGGCGATCGGTAGGTCAATTTTTTCACCGGAGAAGGGGGCATTATAGTCGCCTTCTTCAAAGGCGTCCGTTCATTAGTCACCGATCACCGGAGCATTGCTAGATACTTGCTTTTCATTTATAGGTCAATAATTGGTTCTTGGACTTCAATTCACGAAAATAACATATTGTTGAGCTTAATTACAATTTTTAAAAGTTAAAGAGCCTAATGGACTTTTCATGTAAAGTTTAAGAGCTTATTTGACCCTTTCTCAAACTTTAAATGGAAGACTAATTGTGACAAATAAATAAAAGTTAAAGATGTAATGAGGTAATTAAAAGACAAACAATAGAACAAAATATAGTAAGACAATGGGGTAGTTCAAGTGGCAATTGATGAGCTTTCTTTGTGGAGAAGAATTTTGAGAGAACCCTGTTTGATTCCCATAAGCGTCGATTTTTCCTCGGCCAGCTCCGAGAGTGAGCGGGGATTAGTCGACCTCGTGGATTTACCAAATTTTTTACAACATTATTTTTAAGCAAAGACATTATGGTCTAGTGCCACCAACATGATTGGATTGTCCTTAACAACACTAAACTCATGACCATTAAGTGTCTTAAGTATTATCAACATGAGATAATTATTATTATCAATCACTATCACCACCACCACCATCATCATTAAATTAAAACATCCAAAAGTCGACCCCTCCTAGATCGAGATATGATGGTAATAGGCCGAGTCGAGCCGAGCTCTAGAAAATTACGCTTGGGCCTATTATGAAAATCTAAGGCATGTGAATGGGCCGGAGCCTATATGTAGGCTTTTAGTTAGGCTCAAGCCTGAGCTTACAATTGGTATGGCTTGGCCTAAAGCTAAGCTTTTTTTAAATGCATGTTTAATATGTAGGTCATTAAAAATGTTTCAAAATAAGTCATACTTTGAGTCTATTTAAAGTGTACATGTTAAGTCTATTTAAAAACTTTAATAAGTATTTCTAAATAATTTAAGAAATATACCTAATACAAAACTAATACATAAGTATATCACCACAATGCAAACATAATAGTATTAAAACATAAAATAAAATAAAACAAGTCATGATTTTAGCATGCTCATTAACTTGTTTATGAATAAATTCAATTGTATTATTGCTTGTCATCCGATATAAACTCATAAATAGTTAACAATCAACTCACTTAATTAAGTCGCATAAACAATAAGAACACTTATAGTAGCAATGTTTATAGTTGAATCAGAATTTAAAAGAGCTTGGTAATTATATATACTTAGGGTTATATTGTAAATATAAAAGTATATTATGTATAAATAGAATAAGCCCATACATACACTACTTTTCATGACACTGGGGTTCAAACTTGAGACCTCTCATTTGAGAAGACACAGCTATGCCGTTGACCATAATGTCTTTGCCAGAAACCTAGCTTATTTAGTTTAATAGGCTTTGAAATTGGCATAAGCCTGACCTTTTTATTTAGAACATAAACCCTACAAAGTACCCAGGGACCTAACATATTCTCATCCTTACTCTTAGGTCATCTTTCTCAATTACATATAAACTCTATAATGAATTACATATTAAATTATAGGGAAAAGGGTCAAATACATATAAACTCTATAATGAATTACATATTAAATTATAGGGAAAAGGGTCAAATAGGCCCCCGAACATTTCATAAGAAGTCAATTAGACACATTAACTTTTAAAACGTGTAATTAAACCCTCAAACATGTCAAATTGAGGAAATTAAGCCCACAAACCGGTAATTGACCTGTTATTACCGATCATTTGAATTTTCTGGCCACCGGCGTCACTTTCCGGCGACTGGTCGTCTTCTTCACAGAGAAGGTGAGGTCGTCGCCGGCCGCCAGACCCAGCCCAAGACCCAAGCCTCCGGGCGAGATCATGGTCCTCTATAATGAGGCCCAAATCTGGAATTCAACTCCAACATGGGCGCATAAGCAAAAAGCCATCTTGTTAATCTTTATGGGCCATTATAAATGAGCCCACATCATAGGCCCAATTATACCTAAAGCAACCACATATATATATTGAAAAAAGCAACCATTATATAGTAGACCACTGACATAAGATTCATTTTTAATATACTAAAAGTTCATTATAAATGTATTGAATGTTTATTTTTAGATAATATACCTAAAAATAACCTTCAATACATTAAAAATGAAGCTTCAATATACTAAAAATGAACATTTATTAATCGTTCATATTGCAATGTAAACTATGCTCCACAATATAATTTGCCTACTTGAAGGCATTTGGGCGCTTTTTTGTACACGTAAGTCTACAACTCCCATTATGAACATCTAGTAAATTGATACATTTTGCCAAGGGTCCAGTAGTCGTACCAAGTTACCCCTCATGCGAGAGGTTGTAGGTTTGAATATCAGTGAAGTCGTGTAGTTATGTATAAATACTATATTGTAATAAAATCTAACAGTATTACAAAAGAGTAAAGTAAATTGGTACATTTTAAGAATAAATTTTTCATTCACCTTTATTCATTTAAGCATACAATATATTAATTTATTCGTATCACTTAAGAAAACTCAAATCTACATTAAACCAACTCAAATGAAAACTAAACTCTACAAAAATTTTTACTACAAAATATCATTCAAAATGTCGATTTTACTAATAATTTCAACATTTTTCAACGTAACTAAGATACCACCATTACAAGAATGCACAAGTCTACCACTCTACGTACAATTGCAAAGTCATTGATTAAGGTGTTAAATCGATTATTGTGTCACATGCAATATCATGAAAACTCTCATGTAGTTATTCATATATTGCTAAGTAAAAATCTAGGCTAGTTGAATTCGTAAAAATTGCAAGTATGCACTAAATACACACTCTTCCTGGCCTTAAAAAATGTTCATATTATTGCCATTATGCTATATATTGTCAAATTAATTTAGTCCATAACATCATAACATTTCTTCCATCAGAGTTGAAGGTCCATGTCCTGATCGAAAAAGTTTGAAAAACTCAACGGAAAAATAGAGCTGAGATGTAGGCCAATATTTTTTTTTTTTTTTTGTAGTATCACAAAGAGACAACAGCTACTTCCACTAAGGTTCGAACCCACTCAAATTATTCATGTGAGAGTGTAAACTGGAACATCGGATGCCACTAAACCACAAGGTCTTTGGCAATAGAGTTGAGATATAGGCCAATATACCATATACTATAGTTTTTTTTTTTTTTGAAAAACACCATATACTATAGTTTATCTTTACATTTTTAATATTTTAAAAGTACATTTTTTTTAGTATTGAAAGTACATTATTTGGTATATTACCAAATAATGAATTTTAAGTATATAAATAATATACTTTTAGTATACAAAAATGAACATTTATTCCTAAGTATAATTTGTCGATGTGGGTTGCTTATAGCTAGTTGGGAAGATAATGACTAATAATAGCAAATAATTGGGCCAAGCTGATAGCCTTGGGTAGGTTGTGCTACATCTTCTTATTCAATGCACAATTGTCCCTATTCCCCTATCTAGTCTCTATTATTGGAATTATTATTATTTGCATAGGTCCATTTTACTAATTTACTGTTTTTATATATTAATATATACCTACACAATAGGCTGCTTCAGAATTGAATTGAAGCCTCATATCAGTCTCCTTCTCTTTTATATTTCTGTGTAAAACAATAATGAGGCGACTACACTTATAAATATGCCAATTAAGTTATTCGCTTTTTATATTAATCATTTTCGGCATATATGCATGGCTTTTTTTTTTTTTTTTTTTACCGTTATTTGACACGCACAAACAACTAAAAAAATTAATTTCATTTTTTATCCTAGATTTATAGATGGTAATTCACTTTTAATTCTTTTTTCAGAACATCACATTTGGTCCTAATATTATTATGGCATGACCATTTTTCGTCCTGTATCAATAAAATCCTTTAAATTTCATAAAATGCAAGAGTATTTAGGTTTTCAATTATTAATGTATCCTTGTATTTAACGACATTTTGTATAAAATAAAAAAAAATATCAAAATGTCATTGAATTTAACGACATTTTAACGATTTTATTGATTGATGACAAAATTGGTCATGTCACAATAATACGATGACAAAAGGCAGATATTTTAAAAACAAATGACTAAAAGTGAACTATTACTTATAAATTTAAGATAAAAATTGCTTTCATGGGCAGCTCAACTGATCACAGCGATAAGTTTGGGAGCAAAGTGTCAAAGGCCAAAGATCGAGTCTAAAATGAGGGTTTAAATCCATTGAAAATTATCTCTAACATCAATTTACCCTTTTGCCTCTACATTAGACGTTTTTCAAAAAAAAAATATAGACGTTTTGGGTATCGAGAGTTGGGCCGCTAGCATCATTATTGTAGCGTTGTGGAGTTGGATGTTTCCTACGGAAAAGGGAATCTACATTGTCGTCAACTATTTTTTTTATTTATGTTTTCCATCTATATTTCTAAACTTTCTTGGAAAGAAGAAAGCCGACACGTTTCTTTTCTTTTTCTTTTTCCTTTATATGTTCCAAAATTATAGAACCCATAAATAAATAAAATAAAATATTGAGATCTCCGCCTTCCAAGAATCTATGTTTTCCTCCATACTACCATACCAATTGGGATTTAGGAAGAGGAAAAAGGGAAAAAAAATAAATAACAATAATAAACAAGTCGCTTCTTAATACAAACTATTGGTCATCACATCCAATAGTATGTACTAATAAAATAAAATATGTACCTCTTACATGGACAGCTCAGTTGATCACAGAGGTGAAATCTAAAAATAATGAATCGGGATCAAGTTTCATTAACCATATTGTGGGAACAAAAAATTATAGAATTTGTGCAATAAAAACAATAGAGTTTTTAGTTTGTTATAGATGCGGAATTATTTAAAAGAATTAATTTTATTTTTGATTTTAGATTTATATGTGTCAAGTCATTATTGTGACATTATTTTTTGTCATCTTTCAACAAGTATGTTTAAATAGTGTTAAACATGAGGAGATTTTAGTCTATTTAACCTACCATCTTCTTAGCTCCGATCCTCTTTGTTTTAAATTTTAATGTGTTAATGCTTAATTTCTTTTATGGTCTTAGATTTATAGGTGTCATTATACTTTAATTTTAGTCCTTCTCAAAATCTCTCGACACCATGTTACAACCTTCTCAATTATAGATATTTTCTTTATTATGTTAGGGCGTAATGGTTATACACCGATGACTATATCACACTAGCATAACAACTTTTAATTCAAATTCTAAAAAAAACATTATAGAGTCAAACCATGCATTACACAAGTTAGAAGAGGAGAAGATTACACAATAGTGTGCTCACATAACCATATTAATTACATATTCAACTTTTGCTCTCCTAATTTAATTAAAGAAGTGCTACATTTCCATTTTGTATGTGTGAGCATAAATAAATATAATATAAATGTACAGTCCAGCTTAGGTTTTTTAGTTGGATGGAGCATATGATTCAATTGTATGGTCTTCATTTTGTACGTCACCACCGAAATGCATGCAACAACTTTATATATATATTTTTTTTTGAAAATCAACAACTTTATAATTTGATTACACATAAATTGATAAATCTCAGTTCAAGTTAATCTTCTTTTTTTTTCATGGACCGAAGAATGCTTTTTGAAAAATTTCTTTGGACCCTTCCATAATGGCCATAATAGTAACATACCTACCAACCTAGCTTAATCAAATTAATTTGGTAAAGACAATACAAATCTAGGTGATTGATTAGATTGAATCATGATATGAATCATATGATCTTGTTTGCCTTTGTCCATTGAATTGTCAAGTTGACTGTTCCACTTGGAGCCTTTTGAAAGAGACTATACTTCTGTGCAGTGCCTAGCTACTTCTTTTGTTTGATTGAATTTAACTCAAGTTCAAAAAATTAAATTAAAAGTTTAATTTGGTCTTTACACTGGTTAGGTTAAACCAAAGAGATAATTTCATCAACATTCAAAAGCTATGATGTTGATAAGGACCTACAAAACACTTTAATTAAGACAATAATTACTTTTGCTTTCTCTTTAATTAAATTAGCTTTAAGTCAAAGCTATTCAGTTAAACAGATGCATCATATCATGCATACATCCTTGTTAAAGAAGTGCCTCTATCTTTTTATTACTTGTTCTATAGAAATTTATAGCTAGCTAGTATTTTATAATGTCCCATATTTGACTGCTTTTGTGCTGAAGACCAAAAACCAATTCCTAGTCCCAATTCATAAGCAAACATCAAGTTAGAATAATGAAACTAAGCACGCATGAACAGCTCAGTTGGTCACAATGGTAAAGTTTGGGAAGAAAGATCAGGGATCGAGTCTCACTAGCGGTAGTGTGGGAGCAACCTCTCGAACCGAGGATCGGGGGCTCCTTGTGCCTTATAAGCAAAGGTCTAGCATCTGTGTTCAGAAGAGTTATATGATTTACATCCTCTCAAATGCTCTATCGGTCGGAACGTGGGAAGAATAATGAAACTAAAATGATTCTTGCCTATCCATTTATTGTGTAATTGTGTTGTGGTCTGTAGGGCAGAATCAAAAGAATATTTATTAGGGACTAATCAATTAAGTGCACATGTTCCCTAAATTATAGTAACCAATGTTGTAATAAATAGTTACTCATTTGCTTATACACATTACCTAAATGGGCAATAGATCTTCAATGGAGGTTTGAATCTCCTTTTTTTTTTTTTTTTGAAAATGAGGTTTGAATCTCTATGTTTGTTTGGTCTTCGTGAAAGGACCGGATGTATGGCATAATCTTCATGGAGGGGATTTTAAAAGGATTCAATACAATTTTATTGTGATTTCTAAAAAAGATTCAAAATTTTTCAAAATGAGTTCATAAGAAATGAGAACTCATATATATATATATATATATATATATAAAAATATAATAGTAGGATGCAAAGACTTTTGATATGTTCAAACTATTTTGATATATCTAATTAAACAATATCAATATTATCTAATACGTATCTAGAAATAATTATGTATAGATTCTTACTCTCAAGATACATTTGAAAATATTCATATCAGTTTTGATATATCAAATTTTCAGTGTGTACATTAATAAATTTTAATTTTTAATGAATCATTTAAATATAACTCTAAAATTTTCAAATTAAAGAATACAACATGAGGTTGTACATTTTGCTGTGGGGCTAAATACCAATATTGAAAGGGGAATCGATTTAGCTTAATAAAAATTGAGTTGACTTTAAATAAAAGACATTTAAAGTTATTTGTTCCAAAAAATACTTATCACGTACGGTTAATCATTCTTCTATATACTTAATATTAGTGGATGAAATCCCATATACTAAGGAGTATTAATCAAGAATTTTGTGTATTTTAAAAAACTTTAAAACACGGACGATATTTGATTCAAATTTTTATTAAATAATTTTAATAATCTAAGTGCATTATTTTTCTTCTTAAGGTGCGTTCTTTTCCTTCTTAAGGTGTGCCATTTTACAGTTTTTTTTACTCAATAGTACATGTGTTTTTTCTGTTTTGGTTCCCAAGTTCAAAATGATCTTATCTAGGTTTTGTTGTTTTCAATAATCTAATTCAAAAGAATAATAATACGATAGCAATTCAATATAATAACAAATAGTGGAGTTGTTATCTTTGGAGTAAACATGAAGAGGATGGATGCATGCAGGTGAGGACGCACATTTTTTAAATTATTTTTTTATTGATTTAAGTTGTTGTCTTATTGATCTAGATTTGATCAACAACCCAGATCTAACTCCATTTCTCACCTATAATAATATAAATACTCTGAGGTATTGAAATATGATTTATTATTATTGATCGATCTGACGAGTGATGTTGTACAATAAATGGTTTCTGCAGATCGGTTCAGATTAGTCTCTGATCTAAATTGGAAGAGTCAATATGATTAATATGCGTAGCTTGGTCAACGTGACAGTGGGTTAGATGTCACTGAGCTACTATCTATAAAGAGAAAATAACCAAAAGTCATTTTCCTATCAATAAATGTGATATTTATACGGTGTCAGGTGATTGGTATTAGCCGTACGACATGAGTGTCGTGTGGGAGCCATTCACAGGGCCGGGTGATGGCCCAAGGCATGAAGGCCAAGTGCCCAATCCCCTCTGGCTATCGCCACGGTGATGTTCCCAGGCTTGATGATCGGACCAACCTACCTTTGGGGTCCCCGAAACGAGATCACCGTTAGGTTCAGGACAGCCAAGCGTAGTCAGGAGATAGACATTTTGATCAGCAGTGGTCGGTCTGATCCATGGAGTAGGACCGATCACCATATGGGTAGTAAGAACAGGAAATAATCCCTATCAACCTGGAAGCATATATATATATATATATAACTTATCAATAATTATATGTGACAAAAGTTAAAAGTGTAAAATATTATACCGTAATTTAGAAATAATTACAAGAAAAAGAAAAAAGATATTTTTAGTCTAATTTTTTTGTGATAAATTGCAAAATTCACGGAAAAACCGAAGCAATTTGGCACACATTCCATTGATAACGGTGGGTAGTATGAAAATTAGCACTTTTATTTTAATCAGACGTGCTGATTTTGCCAACAAGTATTTTAGTAGTAAGACAGTAGTATTGCGCTCGCACAGCTTGGAGGGCATGCAGTATAAAACAAAAAATTTACATGTAGAGTAAGCAACAATTGATGACAGGAAGCATGCAGAGAATCTAGAGACTAGGGACAGTAATAATGCATACATTATTAACCTTTCAAGGAGATAAATACACATAATACATTTTTTAACCTTTCACCTTTACTTTTTTACGCCCTACATGGAGCCTTGGAGACGATGTCAAATCAATAGGCACCGAAATTCATAGGCTTATTCAAGTCTTAGTTTTTACTGTTTAACTTTTATATCTAGACTTTAAATTGTGATGTAGATACTTTTAGGTATCGAAATGGTTCCTCGACTATTGTGAAATTACCAATTTGGTCCTCGACAATTTTTCGTACCCAATTAAGTCCCTCAACTTTGAAATTTTTAACCAATTTGGTCCTCCATTTATTTTACCGTTAAAATCAGGACTAAATTGGTAATTTTGCTATAGTCAAGGGACAAAATTGGTAATTTTTCTCTAGTCAATGGACTATTTCAGTGAAAAATTAACTACCAATTTGGTCCCTTGACTATAGAAAAATTACCAATTTGGTCCCTTGACTATAGAAAAATTACCAATTTGGTCCCTTGATTATAGCAAAATTACCAATTTGGTCCCAATTTTAACGACAAAATAAACGGAGGACCAAATTGGTTAAAATTTTCAAAGTCGAGGGACTTAATTGGATACGAAAAATTTTTGAGAACCAAATTGGTAATTTCGCAATACTCGATGGACCATTTTGGTAATAAACTCTTTAGTCTTTTACAGGATCAAAATGATTCACATGAAAAAATAATCTCAGCGACCTCCATATCAGAAAATAAATTTGAGGAAATAAGATTTGAGAGTACATGTAGTATAACTCTTATTAAAAAAAAAAAAGCTTATTGGCAAAAAAAGAAAGAAGGAAAAAAAAAACTTAAAGAATAATTCTAAGAGTGAGTTGTTGTTCACAACTAAAGGAGGAAAAATGTGATGAGTTTTATAATTATTAAATGATTTGAATGCCAAGGGTCTTGTGGTCCAGTGACATCAAACTCTTCCCTGTATACGGGAGGTGGTGGGTTCGAGCCTTAGTGGAGGCGTTGCTGTCTCTTTGTGCTTCAGTAGGTTGAGAAAGTAGTTTATGAACAGATACTACATTGTAATAGAGTCAGTAACATTCAAATAGAATAAAATTCCATTATAGGGTTCAAAAGTCTTCAACCAATCACAACCCAAATAAATTCAAATATTGATACAAGGCCTCAAGAACTTGTACAGTTGTACCTAGGGTGTGCAAATATCAGTTAACCGATTGAACATAAAAATTTTGGTTAACCAAACCCTAGTTGTACACATGATAAAAATATGGACCATTATAAATTTTAATATTTGCACATTTATAGAATAATTTGGTTTTTCAAATTTTATCTATGTATTACGTACAAGTTACATACATTAATCATGGAGGTTAACATGTGGACCCTATGGTATAAAAAGTCAAAAGACCCAAATAATATCAAAAGAATAAAAGGAAAGATTACTATTCGATCTCGCTTTCCGAAATGTTGTTTACTTCGTGTAAAGTGTAATACGGAGTATTAAAATTACTTCGTAATCCGTATTTTTTTTTAATAAAAAACCACTTCGTAATCCGTATTAGTTACTCTTACTTGTCATGATTATATTACTGTTGTTTATTTCCATTTACTATCATAAATTGGTCAACTCTATTACAAATTAACAAATTAAAGATTTGTCGGGAGAACTCGAGTTTGATTCCCACGAGCGACGATTTCCCATGGACCAACTCCTGTGCCTCTCGGAGCGAACGTGGGTGGATCCGGACCGTTAAACGAACGAAGAAAGACCCCGTGAATTTACCAAAAAAAACAAATATTTTACACATAAATTAAATTTATTTATTATTTAGTACACATTCTCGAATAGTTTGTGTGAATTCGCATTGTCACCAAAATAAATAAAGATCTTAAACAATAATCTAATATAAAATATATATATATATATATATATTCAATATAATAATGATATATCAAGTAATCAAGTAATGAATGTTATGCAATAAATTTTGTATGGAAATATAATATGGCAGTTGCATTATTATGTTGTTCATATTTTTACTAATAGTTTTTAAATTTCGTGTTATCCATACAAACCTAATTAATTGCCTTAGAAAGCAAGTGATTACTAAAAAGTTCCCATCTCCAAATATTCAAAACTTGGTTAGTTGCATAAAATATTTTCCATTTTTTCTAATTTCTACTTTTCCAAAACATTAATATTTTATTTTCCATTGAAAATTAAAAGCGTGCTCAAATTTAATTATTTTAATTTCTAGTTTATTTAACATATATATAGGCCAAGCACCTTGTGCTCAATTGGCATGCAGTGGCCACCCTCAGATGGGAGGTCATGAGTTCGAGTCTCAGTCGAGGAGATCTCGAAATTGACTCTTTGTGCTTCAACCGGTTGAGAAAAAGTATAGATGAACAGATACTACAATGTAATAGGGTCAGTTGTATTAAAAAAAAACATATATAGAAATACTTGAAATAATTGTTTTTACATATAACACTAATGTATGTGGTAAGTAATAATTGTAATTGTTTGTTTTTTGTGTTGTTTGTTTGGTAATTGTTTGTTAACATAGATTATTTATTGTTCACGAACGAATTGCGATCATTAACATAAGCCTGCGTTTGGTTATTAAGCGTTCATGAACGTGGACAAACATGTTCGCAAACGTATTCGCAAACGTTAACGAACACTAATGAACGTTTAACAAACGAACACAAACATGATTTTTAAAATCCTTAAAAAAACCAAACACGAACACGAAGACTCCAAAAATCATAACAAACAAACACGAACAACCTCTGTTCATTCATTTTCGGTTCATTAACAGCCTTAATCAGTGGTAGCGAAAAATATGTAAATAAGGGTGATAGAGGTAGTTGGATAATAATGGTAAAAGTAAGCAATGATCATAATCAAAATTGTTAGTGTTAATGACCATAGGGTCCAACACAATCTCTAGAAACATTCATGAGTGTAGAAAATGCTAACTTTTTTTTTCTTTTTTATACAACGATTTTAATTAATTATAATTAATCTGTTATATCCAAGGTATGGTCAACTCCATTTTAAAAAGTTCTCCTTGCATCTTTGCAATAAATTGCAACTTTATTGTATTTATAAAATTTGAAAATTGAAACTTTATTAATGACAAATCAGTTTAGTTTCATTTGAACTAGAAGTCATTAATATTTGTTTATTTTTTAGATCAAATCAGGAGGGGACCCAGAGAAAGGGCAGCTAGCCGTTTTCCCTCACACTTCTGATCCTTAAAGTTCGAACACCATCATTATGAACCAGCCACTCGATTGTAGAGGTGTACGTGTCAAGTAAATGAGTTTTATTTTTTATTTTATGTGATTTACTATCTTTATAAATCATGTCAAGCTGAAGTGTGGAGTCTCAGGATGAGAAATTTTACATTTTTTTTTGACAAGTAAGCAAGTTTTAGCTCCTCAAATGCTTGGGGAAGTTGAGTTGCCTATTTCTTACAATTATACTAAATTTAATGAAATTAGATTATGTTTTTGAAAAAATATATACATGACAAAATTATTCAAATACTGTAATGTAAGAATTAAATTAATTAATATTTTAATTTAAAAGAGTCTAAGTCAATCCCATATATTTTTCATGCCCATTTAATAACCTTTAAAGAAGGTTAAAAAAAAAAGACCTTTAATGAAGTTTTTCTTTATTTTTGCTTTTTCATTTGAAACAGACAACATATACATTGAAATGGTCAAATAAAATTTAAAATGTAGGAAAACTTAATAGAAAAAAAGAAAATCTTTGTAGTAGAAATGGCTTATTCGTAAGTTTTTTGAACTGTTTATATTTGTGATACCTATATTCAAAATTTTAAAATTTAACAATTTAATTAATAATCCGTATAAGTCTTTGTACCCTACAATAATTTTATGGCAAATTATCGTGTGGAGCACGGTCCAAAACGACGTCGTTGAATTTTATGAGTTAGAATTAATGTACATTATAATTTATGAGTTAGAATAATGTACATTATCTGTTAGAATAATATAATGTATTTTATGTGTTAGAACAATGTACCTTATGGCTGAAACTAAGTCTGGAGAAGAGTGTCGGGTCCTCTTCCAATACAAATACTCTTATCGCAGATTGTACCCAGCTCATGGATCAGTTCTAGATTATCAAGATTGTTAATGTTTTTTGGGAAGGCAACCAGTGCGCCGACTTCCTGGCTAACTTAGGCCAAGAGTCGCCAAGGGATACCACGTTGTTAAGTCACCCCCCCCCTAACGAGATTAAAGATCTCCACGGGACTCTCAGAGCGTGGCAACTAGTAGACGCCACTAATCATCGGGACCTTCAGTCCCTCCCTTTCACCAAAAAAAAAAAAAGTACCTTATGTGAGAATAATGAAATTTTTGGTGTAGGATAATGAAAAGAGTGATAATAGGACTAAAAAATGTGTTGGTGCAATTGTTTATAATTATATATCGTGTACCTTCCTGGCTAACTTAGGCCAAGAGTCGCCAAGGGATACCACGT
>CM008335.1:15423993-15434536 GCA_002525835.2 Ipomoea batatas | reverse complement strand
TTTACTATATTTTGCAGATACATCCAATTAATTAAAATGGTATGAAAGTATGCTGAATAGGAAATATAAGTAATGGACATATTTTTACTGTATTTAGCAGATACATCTAATTAATTAAAATGGTATGAAAGTATGTTGAATGGGAAACATAATTAATGGCCATATTTTTAGTGTATTTAGTACTACTGATAATAAAGAAAATTTAGTTATTAACATTTCCGTTAAACAAATGCACAAAGTATTGTATCACTATCATAAATATAATCTAAAATTTCATTTCAATTTAAGCTAATCGTTGATGACATGTAGTATTTTTTATGATCAAAATATATATGAGCCCTCAAGTTTAGAGATTTTACGTTAAGGATTTGTTTAAAAACTAATAAAATGGGCCAAAGACCTTGTGGTCAAGCGGCATGAAGTGATTCTCCCAAGTGGGAGGTCATGGGTCCGAGCCTCAGTGGGGGCAATGTTGACTTTGTTGGGTGGGCTTCAATAGGTTGAGAAAGTATATGGACAGATAGTACATGTAACAGGGTCAATAGTATTTAAAAATAAAAAAAAAACTTATAAAATGTTTTTCAAAAAATGATTTATTTTTGAAAGATATTTTAATTTTCTATTGTTTGGGTGAAGGTAAAGAAACAATTTTTTCTATTTGGTTTAATGTTATCAAATTGCATTTTTCCTGTTTGGTTCATTTTTTTTTTTGAAAATGAACATATTCTTTGTTATAATAATAATAATAATAATAATAATCAATAATTTAAAATATAAACCATAATAAGTGTAAATGAAAGTTATATCCTTCATTTATGTTCGTTTTTTTTGGTTAAGTTTTTTATACGTTATGCTATAAAAGTTGTACTCTACTATATTTTAGACAAACATACCTCTACTGTTATAACTTCTGTTATCTTTTCCACTATTGTTACCATGCACATGCATCCACCATATATTTTCTTATCTTCTTTAATAATAATAATATATACACATTATATATTGGAGTTATAAGTTAGTTATTTCCTAAAATATAAATATAAAATTTATAAAAATGTTTTACATTATTATTATTATTTACAATAATTTAAATATCTAAAATCTAAATAAATTTAAAATTTTAATATAAAATATTAATATTGGGCACCTATTTTTTGCGCATCGCCGCATAAACAAATACTAGTATAAATAAATATAATAAGTCTCAATCAAAGTTATATCTTTAATTTATGTCCATGTTTTTAGTACTAACCATTTTGCACATTGTGTTTCTAGAGTTGTACTATACAATTTTTTGGACAAAAATACCCTTACTGTTATAACTCCCGTTATCTTTACCATGAACGTTAACATGCACATGCATCCAACATATCTTTTCTTATATTTTTTAATGTTAATAATATTTGTATGGGATCGGTTATGGAAGCTCCCAGTTCCGCCTAAAGTCAAGAATTTGTTATGGAGATGTGCTTGTAACATTGTTCCGGTCCGGGAAGTATTAAAATCAAAGAGAGTTTAGATTGGAGGTGGCTGCCCGTTGTGTTGTAGTGAGGCTGAGATTTAGAGTCTGATTGAATTGTTTAAATTTCTATCTCGCTTTTAATTCCCGTACTATTGATCTCTCTCGTATATTGGTTCTATTGTTAAGCAATGTCATTCTATTGCTAGGGACATTGGGAACATTTTTGTTCTCTATGTCAAGCGGACAACGAATCATGTCGCTCATGTTTTTGCAAGGGCAACTGGTTCTTTGTCCACGATTTGTGGGACTTATCCCCTCGTGATTGTATGGCTGGTTTACTAAGTTCTTAATGAACTTTATTGTGTTTTTGGTTTCAAAAATATTTGTAGACATTATATATTGGATTAATATAATAATAATTTTTTATTTAAATTTTAATTAGTAAGAATTTTTTAATTATTTTTTAAAATATAAATATTGGGCATATGGTTTTCGCACATAAAAAAAGACTAGTAATATTAATAAGTGGTGACCTCTATTTATAAAAAAATTACTCAAGACTACTCAAACCATTCAAAACGTAGGAATATAATCATTGATAGAAAAGTAAGTATGCAATTAAAATTGGTTTGCAAGTCATAAAATGGTATCACTAAGACCTAAACTTTGTTCAACCTTCGTGCAATTCTACTATTCCACATCAATGTAATTATGGAGATATATAAGCTATGGTAGAGGTCAATCTGTTTTACATTCACTGCTATGGGGTTAGGACGGTTAGGCTATTCGTTTTTATGTATAATTTAAATGTAATTAATTTTTTGTTAGATATATCATATATATTTGGATATCTAACATTTTCCGTCACAAGATTGTAAACTTAAAAAAAAAAAAAGAAAAAAAAAGAAGCTCCAATTACCAAAAACCTCAAATTATGGTATGACCATACTTTGATATTGGGTAATAATATTACGTTTATATTAATGGTAATAATTATGCAATTTATTGCTATTATTATATATTTCGAAACAATTTTTTTGAAACTCTAAATTTTTGCATTCTTACCAAAACTATGATTATTATTCAAATTTGTAGACCTTTGGGTTTGGGCACGTATCATTATTCGAATATTAATTTTGATTTTCGAATTTAAATTTTATTTTCCAAAAGCGTTTTAAAAGCTTGAGGTTTTGAGATTTGATTTTCTAGATTTATTCTCCTAATTAATAACATAATATTTGATTATTATGGGTTTTTATTGCAATTATTATTTTTTTAAAAATCCATTAATTTATAATATTATTGACTACGGAATGTGATTTTGTTTCTTTTTTGGAATAATTTTGGAAAACCATATTTTTTATGCAATTGATTTTTATCATTATCATACTTCTATTTCATAATTTATTTAGTCTTTGAATTATAAGTTTGAACTAAACACCTTTGATAACATTGGAAGCACCTTTCAACTTTTGCTTAAATATTGAAGAGATGGGCTGGATTCCGATTGTTCTCAAGTGGGTCTCTGAAAACGAGCCAGGAGATCAGATGGAGCAGAGGGTGGGACTGAACCTTTTGGTAACATTGGAAATACCTTACGGTTGTTGCTCAAGTGGCTCAGTGGCACGCCAGGAGATGGACCAGGACCAGATGGTAACATTTGAAATACCTTACGGTTGTTGCTCAAGTGGGTCGGTGGCGGATAAGGAGATGGACCAGATGGCGAAACTGGAGTACCTTTTGGTAACATTGGAAATACCTTACGATTATTGCTCAAGTGAGTCGGTGGCGGGTCAGGAGATGGACCAGATGGTGGAACTGGACATCTTGGTAACATTGGAAATACCTTCCTATGATTGATTAAATGAATTAATGGAGGAGATGGAGCAGATGGTGGAACTACTGGGAATTCCTTACTGGTGGTAGCATTACTAAGAGAAAAGCACAAAGCTATTTGGAGGATGAAAAGGGTAAATGGCGAAATGAATGTTGCGATTCTAGCCATATTCTTTGGTGTATAGTAGTCCATTAGAGCATTGCCACAAATGCCATTTTATAGTCCAAAAACGTTGACACATACCATTTTGAAATGATATGAAAGTAATAATTAATAGCCATATTTTTACTATATTTTGGAGATACATCCAATTAATTAAAATGGTATGAAAGTATGCTGAATAGGAAATATAATTAATGGTCATATTTTTACTGTATTTAGCAGATACATCTAATTAATTAATTAGATATATAATTTCTCAAAAAATATATTTTTTCTTAAAAACATATACGATTTCTCCTAAAATTCATAAATTTCCATAATTAATAATTTCATTAAATATAATAATGTCACCAATGACCGTACATGCAATAAATATAATAAATTCACCGAATACCATAATTTCAATTAATATATTAAATTCACCAATTATCATAATTTCAATAATTATAATAAATTCACTACTTTATCATTAATTTAGACAAATTTAATGCATTTACCAATTAACATAATTGCAGTAAATATATATACTAAATTCACCGAATATCACAAATTTCAACAAGTATTATAATTTCAACAAATTTTATAGGGATAAGGGTCAAATAGCCCTCTCTACTACTCAAGAAAGTTCAATTGACACCCTGAACTCAAAAAACATTCAAATAGCCCCCTCAACTATTCAAAAAGTTCAATTAGCACCATGAACTCCAAAAACATTCAATTAACCACTCCAACTCTATAAAAAATTCATTTTCTAGTTTTTGTATGTTTATATGAGTAACAATTTTATTTTTTTTAAATAAATTATAAATAAATTATTTAAATTTTTTTTATTTTAAATAATTATTTCTAAAAATTTATTTTACATATGTGTAAAAATTTTAATATACAAAAATGCTAATATAAAATTAAAAATGCTTACCATTTAAGTTTAGTGGACTAATTTAATACTAATTAATTTAATGTTCAATAGTAAATTTTACACATATGTAATATAAATTTTTATAAATAATTATTATTTTGACTATAATCATTTCCACAACCAATTTTGGCAGAATGTTCTTACACATATATGCTTACAATCTGGTTCTAACTTTCGCACTAAATTTACAAACATTTTTAAAAATGCTTAAATTAATTAGAATTAAATTAGTCCACTAAACTTAAATGGTAAGCATTTTTAATTTTATATTAGCATTTTTTTATATTAATATTTTTACACATATGTAAAATAATTTTTTTATAAATAATTATTTAAAATAAAAAAATTTAAATAATTATGCTTAAAATTTATTTAAAAAAAAATTAAAATTGTTACTCATATAAACATACAAAAACTGGAAATTGAATTTTTTATAGAGTTGGAGTAGTTAATTGAATGTTTTTGGAGTTCGTGGTGCTAATTGAACTTTTTGAGTAGTTGAGGGGGCTATTTGAATGTTTTTTGAGTTCAGGGTACCAATTGAACTTTCTTGAGTAGTAGAGGGGGTTATTTGATCCTTATCCCAATTTTATAATTTCCTCAAATATTATAGTTTTGGAAAATATTATAATCTCATCAAATATTACATTTTCAATAAATATCATCAAGTATACATAATATGTACTTACGTTCAAATATTCTAAAACTTTCATACTATTCCACATGTAACAATTAAAGCAAAATAAATTTCTTATTTAAATAATTTCGATCACTACAATTCCATAAAATCATATAATTCAATTATTCAAGTTTACTAAGATATTTTTGAGGTATTAAAACTTATTTTGCATACAAATACTTAAGGAAATAATTAGTTTCTGGTAATAAAATTTTGGTGAACAATAAAGAAGTGTTTTTGTATTTTTTGAATTATTAAGAATTATATATATATATATATATATATATATATATATATATATATATCATACTTTTTGAATTATTGTGTACAAATTTCAAAGTTTAGGTGTTTTTGTATATATATTTCGAATTTTAAGAAATATTGTGTATATATGTTGAGTTTTATAAATTATTGTGTATATATGTTAAATTTTATAATATAGATAATGGACTACATGTTCGGTAAGTACTTCATACACTTTGTAAAACTATATATATATATATATATTATTGTTTTTATTAATTTTTTTTAATTGTATTGTAATTCAAATGTAGTGTGCCTTACAAAGAGGAACTACCGAATGTGGCTATTATGTGATGAAATTGTTTCCAATCAAGCATACAAAGGAATGAATAAGACAAGTAATTTAATAAATTATTTCTCTTTCAAATTTTTGAAAATACTAACTTATTGACTATTTATCTCTTTTCAACTTTGTAGAGTTTTGAGAGAAATGGAAGGTTGTCCCAAAATCAACAAGAAATTGATGAAGTTAGAAATGTATAAGTTTTGGTTAGGTTGGAAATCATAAAATAAATTTAATAATTAAAAAAATTATAAAGGGCGTCGATTTTTAAAGCAAACCGACGTTGAATAATTTTTAAAAAAAAATAAATAAAGAAAACGATGTCGGTTTTTAAAAAATCAACGTCGTATAATTTTTTAAATTTTTTAAAATAAAACATACGGTGTCGGTTTTAACTAAGAACTGACGTCGTGTGTGGATTAAATTTTTTTAAAAGAATAAACAACGTCGATTTTCAGTAAAATAATCAACGTCGTAAGTATTATTTTAAAAATTTTAAAAAAATACAACGTGGTATCATTTATGTATTACGTCTGCTAGAATGACGTCGAAAAAAATCAACGTTAAAAGTGTTATTTGTAGTAGTTGATGGATTTAATTAATCTGGGGTAGCCCGAATTATTAAACCCGATAAATAAAGGAAAAATAATAAATGGAGTGATTGCAGAGAATCAATAAACAATGACACAAAGGATTTAACGTGGAAACCAAAACGGTAAGAATCACGGGCCTTTTTGAGCTAAGCCAAGCCGAAAGTCTTTATTATGTATGTTGTAGTACATGTACAAAGGTATAGTAGCCATGGCCATGCATGGGAAAGAGGGAGACGAATATGTAGAAGAGAGGTCATTTGGGACTGAATATGAGCCTTTATATAATGCTATTCCCGTGCAGTTATAACTTCTCGTAGCCATGGCCATGCATGCGTGGCAGCATGGGGCTTGCCAAATTATGTCATAGTTCGAATAAATTAGTGGTTGGTCACATAAATTAAATAATAATAATAATAATAATAATAATAATAATAATAATAATAATAATAATAATAATAGGGTTAGGGTTTAGGGTTACGATTTAGAGTTTAGGGTTATGTTTTAGGGTTTAGATTTATGATTTAGGGTTTAGGTTTAGGGTTTAGAGTTTAGGGTTATGATTTATGGTTTAGGATTTAGGGTTATGGTTTAGAATTTTTTTTTATTAAAGAAACTATGTCATTTTATACCATCTCAAAACCATAGTCATGTACAAAGGCCCAAAAGTGGCCCCACAACAAGCTGGGCATGATGCCTTACAAAATAAGCCCGAAAATGGGTAGCTAACAAGTCTAACCAACACTAAAGACACTTTGTCTATCAAACCAAAAATGAACTACCAAAGCCTCTTTTTCTATCACAGTATTACAAGTCTAAGGGTCCCTCCCTTCCCCATAGTCAATCACAGACAATCATATACATAATAAGAAGAACATTGTCCCATACTGACTGTGGGATCGATGTTCCCCTGTGCAAACCACAGCTAACCAACCAAACACAAGTACCCTCACCCTTTGATTGCCAACCAATCTTCCCCGTACAGAGCCCTGTATTTTGACTGGGAGAGACCACCCGGCTAACAACCAAAGCAATGAGACACACCCTTAGGGCACCCACTAGCATACTCGGTACAAATCTCTGCATTTTTATCCGAAGTAGCTAACCAAAGTGAGCACCCTAAGCAATGCTAGTACCCTTCATAAAAGCACACCCACCCTCCAAGCATGCACCGACCTCCCTCGTACAGAGCTCTGTATTTTCTCGAGGGAGACCAAAGTAGCACACACATGAAGCAATGGGGACTTCTTCAAAACAGTCACCATATCATTTCCAATCCTTTTTTTTTTCTTTTTTTTTCTTTTTGTTACATTCCTCCTCTTTTTCCTTTTTTCTTTTCTGATTCTCTTTTCCTTTTTTCCTTTCTTTTTATTTCCATTATATATGTCCCTATCACACCATGATCCTATCACAGGAGAGCACTCCCACATCTTAGTATATGCCATACAATGTTCAACAAATGACACACACAAGCATACAAACCCTCCCAGCCACATGAACTATTCCATATTGTCATAAAAACAGACAGTGGTAGCCCATTTCTGCTTCACAGATAAAGCTCTAGTGCTAGCATCCCTTGTACATCATCCTCCAGCTTGCTATAGATAAACAACCACTTTTGGATCCATTTTCCAGCTCCATGCTTACCTTCATCTTGACCTCCATGTCTCAACTCTGTCATCAATCTGTTGTTACAGCAGTCTTCCTGATCACCTGGTCAACAAGCCTCATGCCCATTTGACCCAATAGGCACTCATCAGCCCACCTGCACCCTCCTTCTTGCTCTTCATGTCTCAGATTTGCCCTTACTTAGCTATACAGCAACCATCCTGCTCCCCTACCTTCAAACAAGCAATAACACCCATCAGACACAAATGGAGATCTAGCCTCATGCCCATCTCTCCAAATAGGCAATCATCAGCCCACCAACACTATTTCTTTCAGCCCATTCTTTCAATCATTCCAGCCTCCTACTCCATGGACTATCATCAGTTCTGCTGCAAATGTGAGCAGCAACTCATCCTTCCAAATTTCATGCTTCTTGACTTTTAGTTGTTCACACCATCTAGCCTCATGCACCCAAGCAATCATCACCTCTGAACCCTACAATCAATTTAGACAACAACAGTCAACAGAGCAACAACATGCCTCATACCCATCTGCTCCCATGGGCAATCATCAGCCAATTTATTCCACCTCCTGTTTCCCAAGCATTCCTAGCCAATCAAGCCTCATGCCTACTTGACCAATAGACAATCATCAACCCACCTACTAGACCAAAACAACAAGCCTCATGCCCATGGACCACTAGGCATTCATCACCCAACCTTTGCATCCAACTTCCAGTACCTGCAAAGAAAAGACCAACCTCAACATTATCAAAAGGAAACTGAGCAAAGTGGGGCAACCCCTCCAAGCCTATCTGACATCTAAAGGACCTTGGCATAGCCCTCATGCTTCTATATACTACATTTCCACCCTCACATTTATCCACAAGACATTCAATCACACAATTAACCCCTTTTCCACATTTATTAAACTGCACTCCAGCTCTCACCTCCCTCCCTCCTAATTCTTCCACTTCCACCCTCACATCTTCCTCATCAAATTCTACTATCACCTGTAACAATTTCTTTTTTCTACACCAATCAAGACAATCGTTCAACATTACCCTGACTCCCTCTCTTAGATTTCCCTCAGTGTAAACTCCTGCTAAACATAACATCCCATATGCATTCCTAATAAAAAAAAACTACAACTCTTCCTCTCCCTTCCAATTGCACAATTTATCTTAATCCATCCTTTCTTTGGCTTGCACCAGCTAGCTCTCTCAATACCTCTCCTCACTTTGATACCTTCTGCTCTTCTCATTATAACCTTCCAGCATGGTGGGAAGGGATCCCAGGCCGGCCATCTCCTATTTACAGCCTCCCACAATCCTTTAGCAACCCTAAACACCATTCTAGAAACACTGGAGTGCCCACCCCCATACTTGCAGTGCGTAAAATTTGCCCACAACTCCCATATGACAAAGATTGGTACTCTTACATCCAAAAAACCAAGCACACCACTCTTAGGGCACCTCTCCCACCAATCATAACATAGCTGCTTTATCCCTCCTCTTTGAATCCTCATCCCAAAATATTTCACGAAAAACTCCCAAATTTGCCCAGCTGCCTCCCCTGTACAAAACAAATGTTGCAATCCACAAAACATTGGGTTAGCACAACAAAAACATTTAGAAACCATATTATACCCAAACCTGCATAGTACACTATCCACTGGAACCCTCCCCCTGAAGACTCTCCATGTCATTAGAGACATCTTCCAAGGAGTATGCTTAGGCCAAACCCTTTTGCACCACCAATTATTCTCCACTCCAACCCCCACCTCCATTCTTTTCTCCCTATACCATTTCTTTGCTGATTTGAATGTAAATTCTCCTACATAGCTAGGCTCCCACACAACCATATCTTTCACCTCTTCTCTTATCTCAAGGCATCCTACCAATGCCCCAATCTGCCTCAACTCATCCCCAAACTCTCACTCATTGTCTTTCTAGCAATCTCTCAGCCTGTCTTTTGACAACTTTTTCCCTTCATACCCAAACACTTGTGCTATTGCTCTCCTACCACTCCAATTATCCCACCACAAGCTCACATCACCCCTCCCTACCTTCCACCTTATAGCTTCTTCAGCCCATTGTTTTGTGTCCATATGTGAGAGTCCCTATACTGCCAGGACTTACACACTGGATGTGCCCTCTTACAATATTTTGCTCTTAGATTTAAGGGTTTAGGGTTTTTTTTTTCAAACATTGCGTTTATTGAATAAAACGAGAGGCCGAAGCCTTACAGACGCCTTAGGCCCAAAAGTGACCTAAGGCTTAGAGTTACAAGGCCAAAAGGCCTTACAAACTAAAGGGGCAAAAGCCCTAAACATCAAAAGGCCTATGATTTAGGGTTATGATTTAAGGTTTAGGGTCTAGGGTTATGATTTAGGGTTTAGGGTTTAGGGTTATCGTTTAGAGTTATAATTTAGGGTTTAGGGTTTAGAGTTATGATTTAGGGTTTAGGGTTATGATTTAGGGTTTAGGGTTTCGTGTTTAGGGTAATGATTTCGAGTTTAGGGTTAGCGTTTAGGGTTTAGGGTTTAGAGTTATGATTTAGTGTTTAGGGTTTTGGGTTTAGGGTTATGATTTAGGGTTTAGGATTTTGAGTTATGATTTAGGGTTTAGGGTTTAGGATTTAGGGTTTAGAGTTTTAGGGTGAACTAAGTTATTATTATTATTATATTATTATTATTATT
>CM008335.1:15332618-15347074 GCA_002525835.2 Ipomoea batatas | reverse complement strand
ACTTGATTGATATTACTAGTTCTATATCTCATAGTTAACCGTGGGTATTTTGTTTGTCATCTTACTGAATGATTTCATGCATACTTCTTCAGCAACTCAAGGAAATTTTGGCGAAGCAAGCAGAGCTAGGTTGTGAAATTGCAGAAATACCATCTTCCTATCTGTCAGACTTGGAGAGACCAGGCCATGAAAGGGAGAACAGAAGGCCATTCCGTAAGAATGAAAAGTTCCAATACAAATCAAACAAAAGGGGACGATTTGGTCAAAAGAATCACTTCTCCAAAAAGCAAAAATTTGAGGACCCCAGTTCATCCAACATTCAAGAGCAGAATGACAACCACTCAAGCGAACAGAAGTTGGAAAAAAGTGGCTCAGCTTCACAGAGCAAAAGGAAACCAACTCTTTTGCAAAAGCTGCTGGGTGCAGACATTAGAAGAGATAAGCAGCATCTATTGCAAGTTTTTAGGTTCATGGTTATGAATTCTTTCTTCACAGAATGCCCTGAGAAACCTCTGAAATTTCCATCGGTGATTGTTAAAGAATCAGAGAATCAGAATGTGGCCACTGAACAAGCATCCCCACCTCTGAAATCTCCATCTGTGATTGTTCGAGAATCAGGGAATCAGAATGTGGCCATTGAACAAGCATTCCCTATTGAAGAACCATTCAATGACGACAATGATGAGGACAAGAAATTCAAAGAACTGGATGATTTACTTTATCAGAACGTTGGTCACGCCGAAGAGGAAGGAGAAATCATTGATTAGTAGTGTTGAACTCTTGTGTGTATGAGTTGTATAGTGTCTTCTAACTGTTTATGGAGTTGAATTTTCTTTACTGTAGAAATCTCTACTATCTATCTTTTTATGAATCCTTTTCTTAGTTGTATGCGGAAGAATATGGACTAAATAGAGAATGCCAAGCCTTGCAGGTTTCAGAGAAGACTTGGTAAACTGTTTTAGCTAAAGATGTTTTAGCAGGTATTGTTATTGCTGAAGTTTGTGTAGGTGATATGGCTGCTATTTGTTGGACTAGATTTTGAGAGAATAGGATTGATATTGCATGAGGAATGGAATAGATAATGAATAAAATAGTAATTCTATTATATTGTTTGGTTCCGTGAATTAATGGAACATATTTCAGTATTTGGATAGTTTAAAAAAATGTTTTCTTTTGTCCTATAATATTTTACCCTGAAGTGACTTTTATTCATGAGGTGTTTATAAATAATAAATTGGTCAAATATATGAATATGTTGCCCATGAGAAAATTAGGAGCCAATTAGAGTTGTCCGTCCATAATCTAACGACTTCAAAGCAATGAGGATCTAACCGCGTTAAAATAATGAGAAAATGAAAAAGTGTAGTGAAATGGTTCACATTTTAGAGTTTTTTTTTCACGATTTAGAAATTAACTTTAGAGTTAAGTATTATTGTTAAAATGCACATAACAATATTAAAAAGTGGAAGAGCTTTGCACCATTAAAATCCCGCATAATACATAAAACACCTTTTGGTATGATTGTATTTTTGGTAAGATTATGTACTTCCAATTCTATATGCGTGCACTTCATATTCCATTAGAGTGTGTAATCTAGTATAGATTCATGTGCATTTGTAAATGTGTGCATAAGCTCTAACTAAAACTTAATTTAAAATTTATTGGAAATTTGGAAGTACAAAAATCTTACCAAAAATACAATCCTACCAAAAAAATATCTCCTAAAATAATGCATAATATCCACAAATAATAATATCATGATTTTAAATGCACACAAAGTTACTAATTCGACCTTCCGTAAATATATGTAAATAAATAATCCAATAAATCTAAAAAAAAAGTCATGACCATACACAAATTCGAGATCAAAGCCTAGACTTGTTCTTAGTTCTCGTGGGCGGAGGGTTTTCATATAATCTTCAATATATATATATAGGGAATGATTCAGGTGCAGGGAAGGGTTCCCCTGCGGTTGTGCGGTTACACACCTTAAGCATTACAATGACGCACTTTAAGTACACAAACCACGCACCTTAAAAGCACCTTAAAAACACTAACCATGCGGACATAATGCTTTAGGCCGACACACCTTAAGTACACAAATCAAGCACCTAAGGTTTTAAAATGGAGCACATTAAGTTTCAACAACTCACGCCCTTTAGGTTCACTCACTTGAGTTTCAATACTGACGCATCTTAAGCATACAAACCACACACCTTAAGAAGAAAAATCATGCACCTAAAACAACTGCACCAGAGAAGGTCAACCGCACGGAAACTCATATAGGGGAGGGTTCCAATGATATCACTTGCTTAGGTAAGATCGTGAGATCAGATCTTGTGCATCCATCTATTATTATTTAATGGTATGATTGAATAACAAATATTTGCTAAAATATATTTAAGGAAGGAGAATGGGTAAATTAGTAATGTAGGCAATATTCTTTATATGGTTTAAATTGTAATTAATATTATACCCATATTTGTAGGAGTATATACACACGTAGAAGTGGTAATATTTGATATTGTAATCACCTTTGGAAACGCGGAGACCAGGGTAACAATGGAGTCACCATCTCCGATTGATCGAGAACGTATGTACGATTGCACAAGTTGATTTTTTATTTTTTTATTTTTTTTTGTTTTATACATCCGCAGGTTTTCTATCAAGGTGGCAAGAGTATTATTAAGGGGGAGGAGAGGGGTATGCCGCATGTGTGTTTTTAAATTTTTTTTTTTAGCTTTTTATTTTAATAGTTTATTATTAAAAATTATTTTAAAATGCTAACTCACCGTCCACATAAGCAAGTAACCTGATGAAATAGATGGTAACCTGCTATCAGGTGAAATTGCATACATTTAGAGTGTTTAGTGACATATATATATATATATATATATATATATATATATATATATATATATATATGATTTGGTTTGTAAGTGACATATGAGTGCTATAAATTGTGACATTTAAAGTAGTAGCGTAAATTTGTGATCATGTCAATATTATTAGACTACTATCTTTAGCCAACCCTGATTTACTGTCTGCTTGTTTTATTTGTTTATTTATTTATTTTCCTTCTGTCACACATCGTGTGATTACTTGGTTAAAACTTTGTCTTTATCTCAATTCTAGAATTAAGAAAATTCACAGTAACCATCACTAGAAAGCCGCCACTTTTATATTTTAATTAATATTCATATGTTATTGATTCCGAACAACTTGTTAGCAAGCATAACATTGAATGAACAATTTGTAATCTCAGAAGAATTAAGTTGTCAAAACTTGTTAGTAACCATAACATTGAATGAACAATTTTTAATCTAAGAAGAATTAAGTTGTCAAAACTTGTTAGTAACCATAACATTGAATGAACAATTTTTAATCTCAGAAGAATTAAGTTGTCAATTTTTTTTTTTTTTGCCAAGCACCTTGTGCTCAATTGGCATGTAGTGACCACCCTTAGATGGGAGGTCATGAGTTCGAGTCTCAGTGGTGGAGATCTCGAAATTGACTCTTTGTGTTTCAACAGGTTGAGAAAAGTATAGATGAACAGATACTACAATGTAATAGGGTCAGTTGTATTCAAAAAAAAAAAAAAAAAGTTGTCAATTTTTTTTTTTAAATGTATGATAGACAGAAAATAAGAATACATTACAAAAATATTGTTCGAATAACAATATCCTAATTTTATACGTATAGGATCATAGGAGAATGAAAAGAAATTAAGGAGAAAAAATTAGAAGAAATATGTCATTTTTGTAATTATATAAACTTTTAAAAATCTATAAGATTTATAAAATTATTCTCGCATTTTTACATTATTTTCCGCCTTACAAACTTTTAAAAATCTATAAGATTTATAAAATTATTCTCGCATTTTTACATTATTTTTCGCCGTTAATCAATTCAAATAGATTGTTGCATACTTTATATTTACATGTGTTAGGTGAACACAAGTACTAAAATAATAGTAAAAATTTACTGAAAATTAAAAAGAAGTTAAATAAACCCTTGCACAGTAAGTCAGCAACAAAAGTACTTTTTTTTTTTTTGAGTACTGTTGACTCTATTACAATGTAGTATTACAAAAAGTCAACAATTGCCTCTGAGGCGTTACAAAGAGTCAACAATTGTCTCCACTGAGGCTCGAACCCACTACCATCATCCATGTGAGAGTGTTTTTCGGAACACCGGGTGCCACTAGCCCATAACAAATAGTCTTTTTTCTTAACCTGGAACTTCGTAATTGATTACGTTTACGTTGAAAGTCAATTTATTTCCAAACATGCATGTTTAGTACATTTTAATTCCTTTTTTTTTTAAAAAAAAAAAAAATACCATAGTTCAATTAATTTTTAAATACCATAATTCAACCAAGCCCATTCCAAGTTTGAACGGAAAATTTATCTCAGACTGTTGTTATATCAATATATATATCATAGTTCAATTTATACTTTATTTAATTTGTAACTTAAAATAAATTATAAGCTTTAAAATAAACTCTACCAAATAGAACCATTGAAGAGCGTAATTTAAAATTTATTTCAAAATTATTAAATGATACACATATTTTCTATCAATTAATATTGATATTCATTGGAAATTTTCACTAAACCCTAAAGTTCAAAGTTCGAACCCTAAATATAAGTTTTTGACGAATTGGAAGACTTGACGGTCAAGTCTTCTAGAGAAATGAATAAATAACCATTTTTCAATGAAGAAAAATTAAAGTAATGCATTGAGGAGTAGTGGTACAATAATATAATAACGCTACAATAAGGAATGGACCCATCTATAAAAATGATTAAGGTTTGAACTGGAATTATTCAGCATCATTATTCCTTTCTCCTTTTCTGGTCAAACCGTGCATCTTTGAAACAAATTAACGTGTACAACCAAAAAATCAGAAGAAAAAAAAAACACACATTTGACAAGTCTCTTGAGAGTTGAGACTAGGGGTGTCAAGATGGGTCGAAGTCCGAGAGCTAGCCCTAAACCGCCCATTCGTGGGGGCGTGAGGCGGGTTAGGCCTAGAATTTTTTTGTCTAAAAACATCATATAATAATTTTTTTATTTTTGAAGTTAGGCCAGCATGAGGCAAGTTAAGGTTGCATAATCATAGCCCGCGGGTTTCGCTGACTGGCCTGCAAAGGACCGTGAAAAGAGTCCGTGGTGGGACGAGCAGACCCATATTGCAATTGTAGGTGGACCTGAGTCTACATTCACATACACTATACTCTACATTCACACTTTGTAAACTTCACATTCACATACACTATACTCTACATTCACACTTTGTAAACTCTACATTCACACATTACATGATTATATGATACTCTACATTCACACTTTGTAAACTCCACATTCACACATTACAAGATTATATGTTTAGTAACTATATTACTACTGTTATGCATTCACACATTCAAAACTCTATATTCACAGGTCCTATACTCCATATTCACAACTTGAAAACTTCACATTCACACATTACAGGGCTACAAGTTGCTAGAACTTCTTAACTCTATTATAGATTCACACATGCATAACTCTACATTCACGATTTCTATACTCTATATTCACAATTTGAAACCTTCACATTCACACATTTCTGGGCAACTCTACATTCACACAATCATAACTGTACATTCACGATTCCTATACTCTACATTCACACTTTGAAACATCTACATTCACACATTTTTGGACAACTCTATATTCAGCAATATGTTTACTAAAAAAAAAAAGACAAAAACGACGTAGTTTTGGAGTAAGGTGGACATGGATCCACAGCATAATTTGCCCCCATATTGACACCCCTAGTTGAGACTGGGGAGAAATGCCACTTTCCAATTGGACAAATAATATAACTTTTTTTTTTTTAAACGGACAAATAATATAACTTAATCTTTTATATTCACTATTTCAATAAAAATAAATAAATAAATCAATCTTTAAAAGGATATTGAATATTATATGTTCACGTGGCATAATAGTAGGATTAACGCACTTATACAAATTGAAAGTGATGGCGGCTCAGACAATATTTGAGTGCAGATATATGCTTTAGTTCATTGGAACAAGAGGTGTTTGGATCTGCTAATTAAGGTTATTGTAGATGTTATTTGTGGATTTTAACAGTGTCGTTTGGTAATCAAATGAGTTTAATGTTCAACTACTGTAATATTATAACTTCGATTCAATTTATAATAATCTTACATATATAAAAACAATTTTATAAAATCATTGCTTGCCTACTTGAATTGCAAGCCTTATCAAACTTGAGTTTGATTAAAATGTTCACCTATAGTGCTCTATAGTTGATAGGTGTATATAATCTTTTTTGACAAATCCGGCCTGTAAAAATAATTCATAATCATGTGGCTTTAATTTGAAAAAATAAAAAAAATGTGCAAAGAAAGTCACACTTAGAATTAACCAAATTAAATTTTGACTCCATAGTTATATATTGATCGACCTTCTTGGTTTAAATCGGTAAACTATATTATGAACAACATAGACCGGTTTACCTCCCTGTAATCTTTTGCTGGCTAAAGTTTCAAGACGGGTTTCATCTAAAGCGCACTTTTGAGTAGTGATTGCGAATTTTCTCGTAAATCAAAGAATTAATCAAATTTGATGCATAAAAAGTAATCACCTTACACACATGAAGGATATATAAGGTATATGATATATAAAATTACATAACAATAAAAGAGATTATGTTCACATGTGATGTGTAACAATAAAATAATTATCAATTTGTACACATGAATATAATTGTATATATAATGTTATTACATCATCCGTTGTTGGGCATTCGTTAGGTTGATCATTAGAAAAAAGAAAAAGAAAAAGAAATTGGTATTTTTAAGATTGATATTTTTTTAATAAAATTTTATAGGGATTTTATGTAGTGATTAGGTCAGCAGAGAGGAAGAGTATATCACAAAATATTGAATGACATTAGAAGATTCTTTAATATTTGGCAGTCAAATAAGGCCAACTTCAATTCATTATTTCAATTCTGTCAAGTTGATGCAAAATCTACTTAATAGTAATAATAATAACAATAATAAAAAATACTCCGTAATAATAATAAGCAGACTGTTTACATCCTGGGCGGCTAATGCTAATCATATTTTAATTAGGATTCTGGCAATCATGGAAGGCCGGAGAGCAGTACGTATTCTTCTATTTTATTGATTACTAATTTTAAAACCGTTCATTTTATTTTTACTTTTTTTTTTTTTGAAATAAATTTATTTTTACTTTCTTTTTTCTTTCACTCAAATAATACATTTGACATGATGAAAGCATTAAGTATATACCTTTGGATATATATAATAAGCATTTTCTTTTATACGGTATTGTGAAAACAATAGAAGTTGCGAGAAACGTTAATGGTTGGATATAAATTGCATTCAAGTGAGACCATTAACTCTTTATGTTTCAATATTAGGTTGAGAAAGTATGTATGGATAAATACTATGGGCATTGTAATAGAATCAATAATACACAAAAAGATTGCAAAATTACTTTTGTTAAACTATTAGGGTTTGTTTGGAAACTCGGAAAATGATTTATAGAAGAGAATTCCGGTCGCTGGCCGCCAGAATGTTGGCCGGCAAATTTATGACCGATTGTTTCAGGTGAACAATCAGTATGTGTTTAAATGTACCAAAATGACAAGTTCGTATGTTTAATTGAGCTTTTTAAATGTTCGAGAGCTTAATTGCACTTTTAGATAATATTTGGGGGCTTATTTGACCTTTTTCCCTAAAAAGTATTACATATTTCATGGTGAAACCATATCACACAAAACTTATTTGTATATTATTATTATTGTTGTTGTTGTTGAGATGAGAGTCAAATAACTTCTATTTTTTTAAAAATTTAATTAAACTATTGAACTAAAAAATCTTAAATAGCCAAAGACCTTGTGGTCTAGTGGCACTCGGTGTCCCGGTTTATACTCTTACATGGATGATATTTTTTGCGAGGTTATGTATGAACAGATACTACATTCTAATAGAGTCAATAGTATTAAAAAAAAAAATAACGTGTGTGTGAGATCAAATTTTAGAATATCATACACTAAAAAAATTGTACTCTCAAAATAAAAACTAATAAAGTATGTTTATAAATTTTTTTAAAATTGTACAAGTTGTTAAATATGTATTACTTTTTTATTTTTAAAATATAGTATTTAATTTACACATTTGATATCATAATATGTCCAGACGTCCATTTTACACCCCCATTTAATTTATTATTACATAATTACATGCACCACGTCCACCACTTCAAATTTTCTAATTCATACGTAAAATAATATTTGTAAAATAAGTCTTTTGTAAAATCGTCTCATTATGAGACGTGTATTATTCTTTAGTTAAAGTGTAATTTTTTTTTATAAATGCATAAAAAAATATTACATTTTAACTAAAAAAATATTATAAGTTTGGGTCACACTTGTGTGAGACCGTCTCACGGATCCTTATTCGTGAGATGGATCGGGTCGGGTCAAAGCACCATGCAAATGTCATACTTATATGTGCAAATCTCATACTTATATGCTCAAATATAACACTAATCAAAAATACAATTTTTGTTACTTATAAGAGAAAAAGTAATACATTTTTCATAATAAGTAATGTTGACAAGTGCCTCTCACTTATAAGGACAAATATAATACTTTTGAGGGAAAATGTAATACTTTTAAATCGAAATGTAAAAGTATTGTATTTTCCCTTAAAAGTATTACATTTACCCTAATAAGTAACAAAAATTTTATTCCTGATTAGTATTACATTTGAGCATATAAGTATGGTATTTGTGTATATAAGTGTTAAATTTGCGGCTCGATCCGATCCGATCCGATCCGACCCGACCCGACCCGATCCGACCCGTCTCATGGTGAGACGGTCTCACACAAGTTTTTGCCTATAAATTTTACTCTTGCATATGAGATGGTCTCATACAAAACTTCATCATATTTGTCTATCAGAATCTGAAAGTTATATCGTAGTCATATTGCGGACCACATACATATATGTTCACGGTACATTGCAAGGTTGACCACTCTACAAAAATTTTACTGCTTAATTTTTTCTTTTTCTTTTGTAAAATAAATTAATGTATACAAATATATCATTATAATTTTATTATTGAAATCAATATTTAAATGATATCTATGTTAATACTTTTTATAAAAAAAAAAATCTACAAGCATGCAAAGTCATACTGTACTTTGGGTACGTACACAAAATTAGTTCATAAAAGTTACTACTATCGATACCTAAATTCACTATCATTGGTGTTATTCACTTATTTGTATGTACTATAATACAAATTTTATGTACCTATTTATATATATTATTTTTATGTATTTAAATTTACGATATAATTTGTCAAAGTTACATAACTCTTTTAATTTCTAGAAATTTCATTTTCAAGGAGATGATTGACTTCCATAATTCCGAAGAATATACGCAATATCAGTTTAAAAAATTCAACCTCTATCCAAAAGGGGTTTTAATTTAGTTATAACGAAAAACATGACAACATACATCGTTCGCTTCTGGAACCGGAAACGATTTCTAGAGATATCTAGAAGTAGAAATGTAATATCTTGCACGTTTTTCACTTTTCTGGTTTACCAAATATGATGATAATAATTTTTTTTTCCTTTCTAAACAATCAGTTTCATTGTATGCTTAGTGCATTTTTTTCCCCTTTGAGTACGCATTTTAATAACTAAAAGTATAAATTATAGATTTAAGAAAAAATGGTTAAATTTACCTCTTAAGTCATTCGGATAGTGCAATTAAATTTCCTATGTAAAAAAAAAGCTCAATTAAGATCTCATAAATCTGTAAAATTGTTCAATTGATGAGTCCGAATCAACCAATATAGCAAGTTAATTCTTCCTAAACTTGACACGAATCACTTTTAAAATATATTTTTTAAAATTTTTATTCTTTAAAAAACTTTTTATTTATTTATTAAATTATAAAGAATTTCTTTTAGTTATTAAATTATAAAAGAAAATAAAAGAAAAAGAAAAGTTTCAGCCTCCCGCTCTTCGGCAAGGACAGCCGGTGGCTGCTTGACTTGCTTCCTATGACTGTTCGGCGAGGACTGGCACGACTTCAAACATGAGGTTCATATCTGGACCTTAAACGACCTAGAATGAGGGCGGTAGCCATGGCCACTGTCCTCGCCGGACAACCAGTGGTTGAACTCTCTCTCTCTCTCTCTCTCTTATAATTTAATAAATAAAAGAAAATCTATAATTTAATAAATAAATAAAATGTTTTTTAAAGTAAAAATAAAAAAATATTTTAAAAGTAACACGTGTCAAGCTTGGGAAGAATTAACTTGCTAAGGCGGCTATACAAGTTCATTTGGACTTAATTGAACAAGTTTATAAGTTTAGGTAATCTTAATGGAGCTTTTATTATTATTATTATTATTATTATTATTATTATTATTATTATTATTATTATTTACTTAGGAGACCTAATTGCACTATATATCCAAATGACTTAGGGGGCCAATTTGAACCTTTTTCCTAGATTTAATCTTTAATTAGATTTTAAATGTATTTTTATCTAATGCTTAATAGAAAATGACTTATTCCCCTCATAAATTTCTCCTCTAATAATTTACCTTATTATGTGACTTTCATTCATTGAGTGCTCATAAATAGGCTGACTCTACCACTAATTAAAAAGAAAACTTACTAATTAATTAATTGTATACTGACACGTCATGAGGAATGAATTGGAGGAAAAAATAGGATGAACATATAGCATTACTCATACTTAATTATATTTTATTCTTACCTTTACGCTAGTTATTTAGTTATCAATTTTATCTTATTTTCATAAAATCTAAAAATTACAAGGTAAATTATTATCACTCAATAAAATTTTTGAATTACGTACCAATCCTTTCTTCTAATCATAAGAGTCCAAGTGTGCTAAAAGGAATTTCAATAGAGTTTAATACATTGTTAAAAGATTATTAATGTACTTTTTGACTCCTAAATTTACAAAAATGAGATATAATTCATACCAAATAACTAAAAGCTTAGCTTATCATCAAAGTCAATATATATAGGAATATGGTCAAGTACTTTGTAATAAGCATCACAATCTATAAATTAACTTAAAATAATATAAAGTTTAGTGGCCGGAGGGGAGTGCGTGATCGATCATGAATCTATAATATTTATTGTTTGAGTTTTAATACACTTTTATCATTGTCCAATTAGAAACAAATTGAAAATTTTATTTCGTTTCAATTAAAAATTTAAATTTATAATGTGATTACTTTATACTAAACTGAAAAATATGTTTTATTACTTTGAAAAAAAATGAAAATATGTTGTCTTGACTTTGGTATCAATGACTTTCTAATCAATCCAAATAATAAATGACTTTGGTATCTTGTAAAAAATGTGGACTAATGCTAACTTTTGATATGTGATATAATCCTACATCAGTTTGATAAGAGATTGTGAAGTGACACTTAAATTGGGACTAAAAGTTCATTCATGAGTTAGGCTTTGTGGTGGAGTTAAGGTATTGACTTAAGTGTCGTATCAATTTGAGATAATCAATGCCTAAAAAAACATGGTAGCAATTTTATAAATATTACGGAGTACAACTTTTGGAGTGCACTAGCAAAGTTTTAAAGTGTTTTTTGCTAGTATGCTAAAATAAAACTGGTTTTAGGGTGTGTTTGGAAAGTAGGAAAATGACTTCTGGAAAATGTTTTTTGGAAAATGAGTCATTTTTCGGAAAATAGTTTGATTTCCAGTGTTTGGTTGCATTCTGGAAAATTGTCTTTGTGTGTTTGGTTTATTTTTCGAAAAATGAGTATAAATGCATATTTACATATTTTTATTATTTTATTTAAAATATAAAAATATACAAACTAATAATATTTATTATAAATAAAACAAATAAAATTTAAAAAAAAAAAACAAGAAAGTCGCTGCTCTGGTTTCGCCAGATACCAAAGCAGATCTGCTCTGGTTTCCGGTCGGCCCCTGCCAGAAACCAGAGTCGGCGGAAAGAGGGATCTCAAACACGGCCATTAACTCCTGGGCGGAAAATGACTTCCGCCCAAATTTGGCGGAAGTCATTTTCCGCCAAAAGGGGCTTATTTTCCCTAGTTAACGAAAAATGATTTCCGTTGACTGGGTTTTTCAAGGGTTGCCAAACACCCAAAGCCCGGAAAATGATTTCCGGAAATCATTTTCCGGGCTTCCAAACACACCCTTAGTGTAATTTTACAGATCTTAAATGCACTGTTATATATCATTGGATGCACTTTGAAGTTATTGATCATCTTAGAATCAATGGCTATCATTATTGCTATCTTTAATACGAAGTATTATTCACTTGATCGAATCCAGTTTATATGATATGACAACAAAACATTGAAGTGAGTTAATATATGGTACAACAATAATGATATTGGGCTTGTTTGGTTATCAGCGGTTAGCGGTTAGCGATAGCGGATTGTGTTAGCGGTTATTAAATAGCGGATTGTATTAGCAAGTTTGACCAGCGCATTGTATTAGCGGTTTGTAAAAAGATGTTTGGTAAAATTAGCTGTTTAGATTAGCGGTTAACAGGTAAAATAACTTAAAAGGACATTCATATTATTATTGTTATTATTATTATTATGTCAACCAAGTTAAATCGCCAAAGATGGTCAAATCTGCTAAAAATTAGCGGATCCGCTAACAACCAAACAGGGATTATAAAGTGTGTGGCATTTCAATACTAATGAGATTATAAGGTACAAAAACAGATGGTGACAAGGCAAAAAAGGGAAGTAGTGGCACCTTTGTAATTTCACAGAAAAAATTAAAAGAAAATGGTTGGCATGGGAGCCTAGGCCTCTAGAACGACGGCTAGCAGCTCCATTTTTCTTATTATTCTCGTGGACCAGATACATATATATATATAATAATCCACCGGTCCGCGTATTCATATATACTAATTTAATAATTTCGATTATTAGATAGGCTGGCTGATAATTAACCCTTTTAAAATTTGTAATTTATATATTCAACATGGTAACATAGTTAGCTTATCAATCAATTTTAATTTATTTGATCACTATTAATTGTTTGACTTAGTTAAATTGTCAATATGAGTATTTGATTAATTAGCTTTTGTAACAGCTGCTCCAAAATGTTAAAATTCAAAAAATTGTTTTACAATTTTTTCGATTAATTTTTTTGAGAAAGTCATTTTCTATGTAATCATCTATCAGCTAACAACTAATATGCCAAATATTTTTCTACAATCAATTAATGCTATGAACTAGTCAAACCTAGTAACACAATAAGCTGATGAATTTTAGATTAAATTATGCATAACAAATTTAGTTAGCGTGGGTAATCGTGCACTTGCGTTCCCTAAGAGAGGTGAAAACAACCTAATATGGAAATGGAGAAGTGAAGTGTGGATAATCAATGATGAATTTTGGATTAAATTATGTAACATTTCTTTTTCATGTTAGTTTAGCATTTAATTTTCAAATGGTGATGCTCGTCCGCCACCCATTACCATTCACTGATTGACTCTTCCCTTTTCCAGTTTCTTGCAACTTTCGCTCCATATCTGTTCAACACTTCTACATTAGAACAATGTCTTTGACTTTTGAATTTTCCCTCCTATCTCTCTCACATATATGCAAAACAACAATTCTTCTTTCCATACACTCCTGCAAAATCAAAGGCAACCCAGACACACATACACCTCCATCTCTCTCTCTAAAATTTGCCCTTTTCTCCTGTACAAGTAAGTCTTGACGTTGCATTAAATTCATCAAGGTGTAGATACAATTGCTCATAGTTGTTGCCGTAGTGTTTGCAATTTTCTCATTTCTGTGTCTCTGGGATATCCGTATTTTGTTGTTATAGCTGAGTTTGAAGTGTATATATGTCTTTTGTGGGTTCTGTGTGGTAGTGTTGTTGTGTTTTTGGAGGTTTTAGCTGAGGTCAAAATCTGGGTATTGGTTGAATATTTAAGTTGTGTTGAGCTTTGCTGAAGTTGGATTCTGGGTAGTTCAAATTTATTAGAACTTTGGTGGTTTTGATTGGGTAGTACAGAATTTGAATATTTGAAATTTTTGTTAGTTTTGGGTGAGTGAGATTTTTATCTTGTTGTGGCTATATGTTCTTGAAAGAGTTTCATTCTGATCTGTTGAAGAGGCCTTTGATCTTCATGTCATCATGGCCTGGCAACAGCGCCCACTTTTGATTCCTTCCCCAAGGACTGCAGGAGTTGAAGAACTTCCTTATACACCTGTTTTTATTGATCAACTGAAAGAATCTAAGTCTGTTTCTCATACCACCAAATCACCCTTTGGAATGGATTCAAACACCCATTCTGAGATTTCCACATTCCCTGAATCCTTCCACA
>CM008335.1:15274226-15290325 GCA_002525835.2 Ipomoea batatas | reverse complement strand
ATTATTATTATTATTATTATTATTATTATTATTAATATTCTCTCATTCACCACCAACATCATTGTAAATAATGTTATATCTAAATGCAAGGAACTCGAGCTCAATCAATAGTGTTTGATAATGACATTGGAATGTATGATATCACTTTACAAACCAACAAATGGTACATCATCTCAAATGTCATTGTCAAACATGTTTGGACAAACTATAAAGTACTTGATCACAAATACAATTACACATGGATTTTAAATGGTCGGACCAGTGTCCAAACAAGTGACAATGATGACACGCCATTTGCTCCCATGTAAGTGGTTTATTTGTTTCTACTTATTTTAGTTGCAATTTAGCTATTTACAATTTCGTTATGTTTTATTAAAATATATAAGTATCGAGACTATTTCTTTGATTTTTATTAATTTAGCATTGTTTTTCTCTCCCATATTATATGACTACTTTAACCAATTAAGAAACACTAATTTAAAAATACGCATTGGGCATTGATTTAATCGCGCAACGCGCGTGTGATAACTAGTCATAAAATAAGATTAATCCAACTAAATCTTAGTTAAACTCTAATTGAATAGTTCTTCCAAAAACATTGTTATATGTATTTAAACACTCAACTTTTATATATATATATAGAGGGACAACCTAACAAAAGTTGGTCTCAGTTGATAATTATAAAGTTACAAGTTGGTCAGATAAATTTTTTTTTTTATTAATGCAAAGAATTATTTGGTTTATACAATAAAGATTAAGGGTCCGTGTTTTGTACTCAAGGAAAATGAAGTCAAAGGAAAATATTCATTCTGGTTAACGGGAAAAATGTCTAGTTTGACGAAAAATATCTTCCTAGTTTTTTAGTTGAAATACATTATTGAAAATCTTTATTTTCTATCTTTCTTCCCTCTCTTCTTTTTAAGTTAGTTTCCGGATTATTATTATTACCACCACAATCACCACTACCACAATCAAACCACTACAACCACTTCAACCACCACCACACCACCACAAACACCAACACCACCACCACTACCACACCACCACCACCACCAAGACCACCACTAGCACCAGGGTCGGATTTTGGGATGTGCAAGCTGCCTAACAGCACAGGGCCTCAAATTTTAGAGGGCCCAATATTTAATTTTTACCTAACTAGTTAAGAAATTGAAAAACAAAAAGTTTGTAATTAATTTTAAAAGATTCTAATGGTGAAATGGTTGAATTGTGTGTCTATAATATTTTATATTGGAGATCAAGAGTTCGAATCCTGCGCTTTGTATACACTTTACCTTTTGTCTTCATTTAAAAAAAAATCCGCACAACAGTATTTTACAACCTTATACTAAAAATTTTTACAGTATTGGTTTTAAAGATTGCGCTTTTGGTAGGGCCTCATTTATTTACCAGAATGGGCCACAAAAATTTAAAAACTAGCCTTAACCAGCACCACCACTAACACCAACACCACCACAACCATCACCATCTCGACTGCCACCACACCACCACCATCACCACATATTATATTATAATAATAATAATAATAATAATAACAAGTGAACAACAATAACAATAACAACAACAACAACAAATAACATGTTCATTTTCATGAAAATGAACCAAACAGAAAAAATGAAATTTCTTAACTTCAAGCCAAACAGAAAAAGATTAGTTTTCTGACATTCAACCAAATACCAGAAAATTAAAATATTTTTCAAAAAATGATTCATTTTTTGAAAATCATTTATCGGAAAACATTTTCCTAGTTTCCAAACGAACCCTAAGAAAACTTCCTAAATAAAATGTATGTTAATATGTTGAGAGTTTGGATGGTTATTTTAGGTTACAGAGTAAACTATGCTTAAGTTTAATAAGAATTAGAAGATTTCATGTTTGAACTACCAAAAAACTTGTGTTAGAGATGTTATAAAAGTTAGAAGAGACTAATATTCAGAAGATTAAATATATCATAAGAACACCAAATCATAAGGTTATCAACAGAGAAGCTTAGTTAGAGGAGTCTTCATATTAAAAGATAAAGTCTTATAAGAAGAGTATGCAAAACAAAATATACATGCATTAACAAAAGAAGCCTTAGCAAAATACTTCATCAATAAGAAGAGATTTCAAACAGAAGAGGCTTTCTAGTAGAAAAATTTGAGCAAGCAAAAGAGCTAGCATAATCATAATAGAATGTCACAACAAAAGAGAAAGTCTTCTAGAAGAAAAGGCTAAACATGGCAAACTATCATAAGAAGCTAAAATGTCAAGATCAAAATGTTATACTTTCATAAGAGACATGGCAATTCATATAATGAAGAAGAGAATAATGTTGTTTAAAGAAGTCAGCAAAACATTCATAGGATACTTTCTCAACAAGAGATGTTGAATACAAAGAGAAATGAAGAATTCTCCCAATAAACACACTTATAGAGTTTGTATGTATCCAAATTGAAACATTCTCCAAATTGAAAAGATGATAACAAAATTTCACATTTTTCAACATTGATATTAAAGTTGGAAAATAGCTACAATTTCTTTTTTCAAGAAAGAGAAACAATTCACTATCCATCACATGCACATAACACCCGGGTAATTGTTTTAAATTATCTTACTAAAGAAAGAGATTGTTAGAAACGTTTTAAGCATCTACAATAATTGAAGGCATCACCTAGTTTCTCATTCCAGAACTTCTAGCACTAAAGAAAGGGAAGATACTTCATTTGTCCAATTTTCTGTGTCTAGTTCGACTAACGAAAATTAACTAAAGTTATTTACAAATCAATTATTCATAATATTATATTTAGTGCTAGAATATAAAATTTACATATTTAGAAAAAATATTAAAAGTTCTATTAAACTTAACAAAAAAAAAACAAAATTAAAATTATTAAAAAATACTAAATAAAATAAACAAATAAAAAAGAGTTGGTTATTAACCAATAAATAGTAAGCATGACATGCAAAATAAGACAAAGTGAGTACAATATTTTCCTTTTAGAAGAAAGAGAGTTGAGAGATGAGACTATCTAAAAATGAGAGAAATATGATAGCTATATATACCATTAATTAAGGAGTGAGTGATTAAGAGAAATGAGATTTGAGAAAAGATAAAAGAGCAATTAGGGTAATAAACAACAAAAATTGACTAGTTGAGAGGCCTATTTGAATTACTTTTTACTAATTCTACACTTTCAATATATTTATCCTCTATTTTAGTACAAACACACAAACTACATAAAGATTTAAATTACCTTGGTGTAGGGGTAAAGGGCTCAAATAGGTAGTTGAAGTGTTCTCGAAATGTAAAAGTAGCGGAGAACCGACAATGGAAAATTGAAGCAATGGAGTGCAAGCGATGGTAGATCAAAGCAACGAAGAGTTGGAAATGTAAGATTGAAGCAATGGACTATCGGCGGTGGAGGATTGAAGAAACAGAGAGTCTACGATGGATGATCGACGTAGTAGAGAATCGACGATGAAGATTTGAATCGACAGAGAGTCAACGACAGACTATTGAAGCAACGGAGAGTCAACAATGGACAATCAGAGCAACGTTGAGTTGTCGATTGAAGATCAACGCAACAAAGTCCTGACGATGGAAAATCGGAGCGAAAAAGAGTCGCCGATGTAAAATTAGAGCAGTGATGTGTCGGTTATGGAAGATTGAAGAATTGATTATACGGTGGAGTTTGAAGAAAATAAATGCTCGGCGATGGGCTCACGTCACGATCTCGTTTAGGAGAGAGCGATTCACAAGCAAGGTATGAAATTCAAGAAATGACTTAAAATGGAAATTCAGATACCTAAATAGGTAGAGACCTAGGGTTTTGGGTGGTAATGAGGATATGGGTCACACAAACAATAGTCCAACTTGGAAGAAATTCTTTTATTGGTATAGTAGATTATCATTGGCCCAAGAATTGATTTCACCATTTAAGGAATCTAAGCGGCGACCCAAATGTTTAATGCAATCAAATTATACAAATCCATAGATTTTGGATAATTTGAGCATATCTCTTCTCCCAAATATTGCTTACTATTTGAGCATATCTCTATGATATTTAGGGATGTCACTAAAGCCTTATTAATGTTTCTGGTTGTGAATTCAGTGTGCGAATTATTTCATTAAGTATTAGTAATGGATCAATTTGATCTTCAGAATCTCTCTTTCTCTCTCTAGTCTTTACATTTCATTATTATTATTTATTCTATGAACTAACTCCATATTATGCACATAGTACTAACACGTTAAAATATCATATTTAACTACATCATTTTTATTGGCAAGCTTCAAGACTTTTGCTGCAAGGAAACTTGTTTCATAGCTTTGATTTTCTAAATTCAAGCTCACTTAGAAAAATTTCAAAGTGTTCAAAATTTAGCTTGCTCGAGACCAACAAATAATGAAACCAAAATTTATTGTCATCTCAATCATGGATGGCTCCCGTATTCGTAACAATACATGAAGTTGATCAAGCAACAAAAGCCTCAAATTGTTGATTTTCAGGATCAGCTATCTCAAGTTATGGAAGACCTTAAGGCAAACTGGAGTCAATTAAATATTTACAAACTTCTGTTAAATATGTGAGGGTACTTAAAAATGCCATCAGACTAACCTAGATCCAAGACTATCTCAAAGCTTATTGGTTATTTATATGATGCTGCCAAAAATGAGTTATATATAACAGAGGTGGTCTAGGTCACCACCTAGTTATGAGATATAGCAACTATAAGGGAAGCAACAGTAGAAGGTAAGAGGTCTAGGTCACTCCCAAGTTTTGAGATATAGCAACTACAAGGGAAGCAACAATAGAAGGAGTCAAGCAGCAACCCATGGATCAACAAGATTCATACCTAAGGATGATCTAACAAAGGCCAAGTTTGGATCAGAGTTTAAGAGTTTTTCTTAGTGCAAGATAAGCCATCACCATAACAAAAAGTTTATACACTTGCTGATGTGCCCATAAACATGAGAAAGTTATTAGGTTCTGTTGAATAGTAGGGAGTCAAAGTTAGGGAATTTATTTTAGGAAAATATTTTAGGAATAATGGAGAGATTGAGGGTGATTTTCAATCTCCTAAAAATCATCTTCTTGATTTGTCAGTTACCATTATTTAAGGGATGAATTAAGCTAATTAGTTATTTCCTATATTAGAGTAGGTTGTTAGTTGTATATATACTGCTGTAATCACACCATATTTTGTAAGAAAGAATTTCAGATTTTCTTCATGGTATCAGAGCTAGGTTTCTGAACCTTAGTATATTCAGGCCAATTCTTCTTGGCTTTCTTTTCTCAATTCTCAAGCCATGACAAAATACGGAATGACCTCATCACAAACTTCCAACATCACTACAACGGAAGCAGGAGGTAGTTCAGAAACTCCAAACCTCAGTGGCAGTGATTCCTCTCCCATTCTCATCACAGGACACAAATTGAATGGCCAAAACTATTTGCAGTGGTCACAATTTGTGTTGCTGTTCATTTGTGGTAAAGGAAAGGATGACTATCTCACAGGAACAGCAGCCAAACCAGAGACTACAGAACCAGGTTTCAGGAAGTGGAAGATTGAAAATAGTATGATCATGTCATGGCTTATCAATTCCATGAACAATGACATAGGTGAAATTTTTTTGCTATTTGAGACTGCACAAGAAATATGGGATGCAGCTAAAGAAACTTACTCTAGTTCTGAAAATACTTCAGAGCTGTTTCGAGTTGAATCAACACTCCATGATTTCCGCCAAGGAGAGCAATCTGTTACTCAATATTACAATACTCTCACACGGTATTGGCATCAACTTGATTTATTTGAGACTCCCTCATGGAAATGTCCAGAAGATGCAGCAAAATATAGGCAGATTATGGAACAAAAGAAACTGTTCAAGTTTCTCTTAGGGCTTAACGAGGAGTTAGACGATGTTCGGGGTCGAATCATGGGGACTAAACAACTCCCTAGTCCCATGGAAGCTTTTTCAAAGATTAGGCGTGAAGAAAGTAGAAAGAAAGTGATGATGGGATCTAAGGAACAACTTGCCTCAACATTGGATTCCTCTGCTCTTGCTGTCCGTTCATCAAACAATAATGGTGGTGATCGTTAGAAACGAGAAAGACCTTGGTGTGAGTATTGTAAGAAATTGGGCCATTACAAAGAGACTTGTTGGAAGCTCCATGGTAAACCTGCTGATTGGAAATCAAAGCCACGGTTTGATAGAGACAATAAAGCACATGTGGTTTCCAACGTTGATAATGCTCATGTTCCTGAGCTTAGCCCATTTAACAAAGAACATATGAATTTGCTGCAAAAACTATTTAGTCAAGTTGGCAATGGTAGCATTACTGGGCTGGTATGGTTGCTCAAACAGATCCACATAGAGCCTTCATGGTTAACAAAGGAGGAATGAGGCCGTGGATAGTTGACACAGGTGCTTCTGATCACATGACATCAGATGCTTCTCTTCTCCAAAATTACAAGCCAAGTAGTGGTCAATCATTTGTCCGTATTGCTCATGGTTCAGGTTCACAAATTGTCGGGACAGGTTCTGTTCAACTTACTAAAGAGTTGCATCTTGACTCTGTCCTACATGTTCCAGACTTAGATTCTAATCTTTTGTCACATTAGCAAATTGGCTCGTGATCTTCAATGTGTTACTAAATTTTATCCAAACTTGTGTGTTTTTCAGGACTTGAAATTGGGAAAGATGATTGGCAGTGCTGAACTGTGCTCCAGGCTCTATCTCTTCTCAAGTTGTCGATCCTCAACTGAAGTTTCTCAAGCAAGTTGTGCCCAATCTCAAAGTATGTTAGAATCCTTTCCTGTGTCCAATTCCAATATCAATAAAGATAGTGAAATCATATTGTTACACTATCGTCTTGGTCATCCTAGCTTTGTGTACCTCTCTAAATTGTTTCCAAAACTATTCATCAATAAAACTCCAGCATCTTTTCATTGTGAAATCTGTCAGATTGCTAAGCATACTCGAAATGTTTATCCTCAAATTCCATAGAAACCTTCCACTGCTTTTTCATTGATTCATAGTGATGTGTGGGGTCCCTCGCGGATAAAAAATGTTTCTGGCACTCGATGGTTTGTGACATTTGTTGATGATCATACACGGGTAACTTGGGTTTTTCTTATGAGAGACAAGCCAGAGGTTGAGAAAATTTTTCAAACCTTTAATCTTATGGTCCAAAACCTATATAACTCTAAGATTCAGATACTCAAGTCAGACAATGCTAGAGAGTACTTCACTAATAGTCTTAATACCTATCTACAAAGTCATGGGATTATCCATATAAGCTCTTGCGTCAACACCCCCCCAACAAAATGGGGTGGCTGAACGAAAGAATAGATATCTCTTGGAAGTTGCCCGGTGCCTTATGTTTTCTTCTCATGTTCCTAATTGTTTCTGGGGGGGAAGCCATTCTCACAGCCACTTATCTCATTAACCGTATGCCATCTAGAGTCCTTAATTTTAAAAACCCACGTCCACTTCTTTTGCTGTGTTTTCCTCACATACAGGCAATCTCATCTTGTTTACCACTCAAGGTATTTGGTTGCACCGCATTTGTTCATGTGTATCCCCAACAGCGTAACAAATTTGATCCTAGAGCCAATAAGTGTATTTTTCTAGGATATTCCCCAACACAAAAAGGATACAAGTGTTATTCTCCAACCACCAAAAAGTTCTACACCACTATGGATGTCTCTTTCTTTGAACATATATCATTCTATCCCAAATCTCATGTTCATGGGGAGAGCATTAATGAACATCAAATTTGGGAATCCTTTCTAGAGTCTGTACCCTTTGCCCATTCAGAGTCACTACATTCTTCTCAACCCACCTTTGCCCATTCGGAGTCACTAAATTCTTTTCAACCCATGTCTTCTCAACCTATGGTTATTGATTCTGCACAAGAGTCACCCACACTTGCTGTCTCTTCTCCGGTACCTATTCAGTCTCCCGTACCCATTACTTCTGTGGCTCCACAACTTGCTAATGAAAATTTTCAAGTTTACACTAGGAAGAAGAAAAGACAGGAGTTAGAGCACGGATCACAGCCAACATGTGGCCAAGGCATTAACTCGACTTCAAGTCCTCTTGAGGAAAACATGGGTCTGGGTAAGGGTGGAGAATTACCCAGTCCTATTATAGATGACTCTAACATGCCAATTGCATTGAGGAAGGGTGTTAGGAGATGTACAAGTCATCCAATTGGGAATTATGTTACTTATGTAGGATTGTCACCATCTTACAGAGCATTTGTTACTTCTCTTGATGATATCCAGATTCCCAACACATTTCAAGAGGTATTACAGAATCCAGAATGGAAGAAAGCAGTACAAGATGAGATTGATGCACTTGAGAAGAATGGAACATGGATTATTACTGATTTTCCAGTTGGGAAAAGGCCCGTGGGGTGCAAGTGGATTTTCACCATAAAGTATAAAGCAAATGGATCAATTGAGAGATTCAAGGCTCGGTTGGTGGCTAGAGGATTTACACAATCCTATGGGATAGATTACCAAGAAACTTTTGCTCATGTTGCAAAGCTTAACACTATAAGAATTATTCTCTCATTAGTTGTCAACCAAGATTGGTACTTGCAACAGTTGGACATAAAAAATTCTTTTCTAAATGGTGACCTTGAAGAGGAAGTCTACATGGAAATCCAACCTGGTTTCAAAGAAGGTATGGCAAAGGATCAAGTTTGCAAACTCAAGAAGTCCTTGTATGGCCTTAAACAATCACCCTGAGCCTGGTTTGATAGATTCACGAAGGTGATTTTGAAGCTTGGCTATAAACAAGGTCAGTCTGACCATACTCTATTTGTTAAGAATCTCATACAGGAAAAATTGCAATACTGATAGTCTATGTCGATGATATTATTCTGTCTGGGAATGATGTGGAAGAATTACAGAGTTTGAAGAACTGTCTGTCAAAAGAATTTGAGGTTAAAGATCTTGGAAATCTAAAATATTTCCTTGGGATGGAAGTGGCTAGATCAAGGCAAGGCATTATTGTTTCTCAAAGGAAATACATTTTAGATCTTCTCAAGGAAACTGGCATGCTTGGGTGTAAGCTAGTTGATACTCCTATGGACAGTCAAAATAAACTTGGAATTGAGAGCGAAAGTGCACCTGTAGATAGGGGAGATATCAACGACTTGTTGCACGCTTGATTTATCTTTCACACACTCGACCATATATTGGTTTTGTAGTGAGTGTTGTGAGTCAATTCATGCACAGTCCTACAGAGAGACACATGGAGGCAGTCTATAGAATTCTTAGATACTTGAAGATGACACCCGTGAAAGGCTTATTTTTCAAAAAGACCAAAAATCGTGACATTGAGATGTACTCAGATGCTGATTGGGCAGGAGACATCAGTGATAGACGGTCAACTTCTGGATATTGTTCTTTTGTTTGGGGTAATCTTGTTACATGGAGGAGTAAGAAGCAATCAGTGGTAGCCTGAAGCAGTGCAGAAGCTGAGTACAGAGCACTAGCACAAGGAATTTGTGAAGGAATTTGGATAAAAAGGGTTCTAGGTGAATTTGGGCAAGTGAGTTAATCTCCTATTCTAATGATGTGTGACAATCAGGCAGCTATTAGCATAGCAAAGAATCTAGTTCATCATGATAGGACTAAGCACGTTGAAATTGATCGACACTTCATCACAGAGAAGGTGACTAGTGAAACTATTAAATTGAACTACATTCCTACCAAGCAACAAACTGCAGACATTCTCACGAAGGCTCTACCAAGACCTAACTTTGAAGACTTAATTTGCAAGCTGGGATTACATGATATATATTCCCCAGCTTGAGGGGGGGTGTTGAATAGCAGGGAGTCAAAGTTAGGGAATTTATTTTAGGAAAATATTTTAGGAATAATGGAGAGATTGAGGGTGATTTTCAATCTCCTAAAAATCATCTTCTTGATTTTTCAGTTACCATTGTTTAAGGGATTAATTAAGCTAATTAGTTATTTCCTATATTAGAGTAGGTTGTTAGTTGTATATATACTGCTGTAATCACACAATATTTTGTAAGAAAGAATTTCATTTTTTCTTCAGGTTCTTATCACATTATATGGGTCTCAAAGAAAAATGAGTTAGTAAGGCAAAAGCAGTCGATAAAAGAGGTAGACTCTAGTGTCCAAAAGATAACGGAAGCCAGAAGGCATATCAAAAAGTCATGCATAAATGTATGCTAACTTAGCAATTCAAGCTACATAGGCCATGAATGCACAAATCTTATTGATGGGAGGACTTTTGATGAATGCAAAAAGTGGTATAAAGTTGGAGTTCTTCCAGGAAAAACCATAATCATATCGAAACATTCCAAAACTATTTCTTTGGTGAGTTTACTGGTAAATATACAAGCTGGAGATTTTGTAAACGCGAAAAATATAAATTGTATATATTCAAAATTCAAAGTATATCGATTACAAGAAAGTATGTATCAAATGAGAAGGGTACAATCTCTGGATGTAAGAAGTTCTTTGATTCTCTACTGGAAGTATGCCGAGTTAGAGGTATACCGAGTTTAGAGTATGCTGAACTAGATCTATACCGAGTTAAAGGTATGCAAAGTTCAGAGTATGCTAAACTGGAAGTATGCCTAGTTGGAGGTATGCTGAGTTCAGACTGAATTGGAAGTATGTTGAATTGCTAAAGGGCCTCCGGAGTTAAGTAGCTTGTTCTTCGATGAAGGGCTTATATGCAGCTTAATCCTCAATGAAGGGTTTCCGGTACTCAAATGGCGTGTTCCTCAAACAGATATATTACGCGCGTGTACCTCGACGCAGATATACTACGAGCAAGTTCCTCAGTGCAGATATACTGCGTGCGTGTTCCTTGGTGGAGATATACTATGGGCGTGTTCCTTAGTACAGATATACTGTGGGTGTTGATAGATGCCAAAGATACCTATATTCAAGGGTATAAAATGAGGTAATTTGTGCTAGTTATTATTCTTTGTGGTTAACTTATGGGGATATTTGCTCTAGTGTGCTAATATTTTCAAAGCTCTATCATTTTGTACACTTTAGATGGGTTTGAAGGTTTTGAGATTATGGAGAAAGCATGTGGACTTGACAAAGAAGCAACCAAGGGATGAAGCTTAATTGGATCTCTCCACTAGACGCCCATGAGCGTGGACTGGCTCGTGGGAATGAAACTGAAAGTCCCACGCACCAGTCCACGAGCGTGGAAAGGGGCGTGGGGATTTTTAGTGACCGATGTGGTTCGTGGATTTGCATCTGCGCGAATTTTTGAAGAAGTACTTTGGAGGGAAAGCTATTTAAAGGCTTAGACTAGATATTTTACGGAGAGTTTTTTAGATTGTAGAAAGAGAATTTTCAGATTTTATAGAAAGTACACTTAGATCTTAGTCTAATCTTGTACTTGAAGGTCAAACTTTGAAGTGAATTGCTTTTGGATTTTGATTGCATTTGCTTAGGTCATCTCAATTTTTTGCCTTGATTTTCTTTTCAATTTTACTTTCAATTGAATTTTCAATTTGTGAATTAGGCTAATCATGATTTCATTTGCTAGCATGAGTAGCTAATTCTTTAATAGGAATTGAGTTGTGCAATTGGATGTGATGCTAGTGTAGAACTAAATTCCTAAGTAGGTGATTGAATTGCATTGGATTAATTGAATTACTTTTGTTATTCTTGATGATTTGTATGCTTTCTATAGTATGACCACGTCTAAGAATGTTGTAAGACATGGATCCTATGCAAGAAATTGTTAGAATCCATGTAGCTCCAACTCAATTATGATTTCTTACTTTTAGACCGAAAGATAGGAGTAGGAAAGGGGGTGAAGGAAAAGTGTTTTTTTTTGAAATGTCCCTTAGCCTCTTGGTTACCTAAAAGGCTAAAAGTACTTCAAACCTAAGGCATGCCTAGTGGACCGAGAGGAGAAAGGCAATAACAAAGCCTATTAAGAGTAGCAACCAATGCAATGCAATCTACCTAGAATCCTAAGTAGCACCATGCATCATATCTAATTAACAACTCATTCTTAGCTTCTTTTATATTGAATTTCAATACTATTCTTTGCAAACTTGTTTACTACAACATGACTCTATTTCATTCATTCTTTGTGCTATGGTGTGTGACGGTTGTGCATCTTTATTCCCTTGATTGAGAACATATCAACATTTCCAATTTGTCTTCCTTAGAGACCAACAAACTTGGTAGTCATCCCACACATTCTTTGATAATTCAACCACACAAAATGCGTGTTATCAAATGGTGTCGTTGCCAGGGAGGGCAAACGATTGTTGTTGATTTGTTTTCAAACTTTGGAATAGTTGCATTATTTGATACCGTATCACTTTTTGTTTTTTTTTTTTTTTGTTTTTCTTAGTTGCTACTAACCTCCCTTGTGTCACTTGTCTTCTTCCACTTGTGTAGGGTTGAATGCAACGAGAGATAGAGGCAATCAAGGCCTACTCCATCCCAATCTTGAAATAAACCGAGCTACAAGGAGGAGGAACACACATCCACAACCTAGAGAAACAATGGCATACACAAGTGTTACAAATAGAGGAGAGTCCCATGGATGGGGGAGTCCCTCCACAAACTCCACCCCATACTCACACCCACCCACCCGGAGTTAGAGCTTAAAGGGGAACTGAAATCCCACTTGAGCCAACACATGAGGAAGAGCCACACATTGACATTAGAGGGCATCCGGACCCATTCTGGGTTGAGGAATTTTTTTTGTGCTCCCAATGAGCAAAGAGGTCGGACGATGGCAGAGTATATGACTCCAAATTTCTCCATGCACAACTCGATCTACGTTTCACCCTTGGAGAACCTCAACTTGCATATCTACTCGTTGGTGTTGAACTTGGTCTAAAATAGTCTGTTTAGTTGGTTGTCATATGAGGATCCACATGTTCACATCACTCGCTTCATAAGGGCATGTGGGATGTTTCGCCAAGAGGGCGTATCAAATGAGGTGGTTCGCTTGAAGCTATTTCCTTTCTCCGTGATAGGGGAAGCATCTAGATGGCTTGATAGCCAAGATGACCATCACTTCCCGTCATGGCTTCAACTCCACAAAGAATTTATGAATGAATTTTTTTTATTGACCAAGACGATGAAAGTGCACAAGCAAGTGCAGAAATTTAAGCAAAGTCCACTTGAAAGCTTGGGTGAAGCATGGAGAAGGTTCAAATCTCTTAGGAGGCAATGCCCGCCGGAATTGCTCCACCCTTGGGATGTTATAAGTTCTTTTTATTGAAGCCTCATGGATGGAAGCCTTATAGAATCTCAAGGTAGCAAACCCACCTATGGTTCCGGTAGTGATAGGGGCCGAATTGCCTATAACTCGATTAATCAAGGACGAACACAATTGACTCAATACCGATCACCGTTTTCCTCTCAATTAGACCACCCCGGTCAAAGAAGTGATGTGAGAGAGTTAGATGAGAGATTGTCCAAGGCAATCTTAGAGTTAAAGAATGACCGAGTTCTTCTCAAGCAATAGATAACTCAAGATATCTAATAAGAGATTAATTGCGGCGATGTGCCAAGAATCAAATCTACAATGAAAAACGTAGAAACCCAAGTGGCAAAAATGTTTCGGATGATGTCCGAAAGATAATGGGGTGCATTGCCGAGTAACACGGAGAATAACCTGAAGGAGAGGGTTAATGCCATCTCGGTCGTGAATGATAGCCTTGGGAGGAAAGATGCCATGGATTTGATGTGTGAGGAATCCTGTCGCTGTGATGTGAATGCTAAGGAGCTTGAGGATACCACTTCTTGTGGTTTCCTAGAGAAGGAAGAAGAGAACCACCTCTTGTGGTCAAAAGTTCTAAACCATGAAGACCACCTCTTGTGGTCTTGAAAAGAAAGAGAAGGGAGATATCACCTCTTGTGATCTCAATGCTAAAAAGAAGGAGAAAGTGCTTCCAAAGCACCACCCAAACACCCCTGCGAAGAGAGACACATGTGCAAAGAGAGGTATATTTAACGCTTTTTTTTTTTAAATTCCATTGTGATGCTCAATTGCAAAAATTGTTGGAAACTGATGTTGAGGAAATTGAGGTGTATACATGTGTAGGTAAAGAGATTTTGGCTTTGATCTCTACGGGGTGCCCCATAAAAAAGGCTGACCCCGGAGCTTTTGTTGTTCTATGTGCCATCAAGGACATGGAATTCAAAAAGGCTTTAGCTGATCTCGTAGCCTCAATTAATTTAATGTCGTCTTGTGTGTTTGATGAATTGAACTTGCCTTATTTGAGGTTGACTCGACTCACCCTTCGTTTAGCCGATGGGACCATCAAGTATCCCAAGGGCATAGTGGAAGATGTGTTGGTAAAAGTCCGTGAATTTGTGGTGCCCATTGATTTTGTGGTATGTGACATGGGCAATGTGGATTCAATTTGCCCATTAAATCTTGGGAAGCCGTTTTCGGCTACGTGGTTTGCCACCATTGATGTTGGCACGGGCGAAATCACTTTTCGATTTGATGTGAATAAAGCCGACGTTGAAATGGCTACAAGTGTGAAAGATAGGGTGTGTACTTCAAACGAAATGGCTAAGGTGAAAGCCAAAACCAAGCCTAAATGGGAAATGGAGAAATTGGTTTGGAAGAACACTTGGGCTCCAAAGTGCTTCCAAGAAAAGGTCAAAGATAATGATTAAATGAAAGAAGTTGCATCTAGCCAAGGACGTTAAACGTGACGCTTCTTGGGAGGCAACCCAAGTGCTATCTTGTGAATATTTGTTGTTGTTTCTTTTGTGTTTTTTTGTTGGTTTTGTTTTGGGATACCATTTGAACTAACTTGAAGGTGTGTGTTTGGAAATTTTGAGAAAAACTTGAGCAAAGAAATGGTCAAAAATGGAGAAAATAGCACCATGAAGCAGGGGAAAATCTGGAAAGTGCACTGTTTCATCTCCACGAGCCAGTCCACAAACGTGGAAAACTCTTGGAAATGAAATAGAAAGTTCCACGTACAAGTCAATGCATGTGGAAAAAATGTGGAAACAAAGCATAAAGTTCCACGAGCTGATCTACGAACGTGGACAACTCGTGGACTTGAGGTAGAAACTCCCATGCTACAGTCCACGAGCGTGGGAGAATTGGGGACCATATTGAGCAATGCAAATAAGGTGGTCAGGTTCGCCTTTGCCGTTAACCACACCGAGAGAACATATAACTTGAACAAAGCCTACCAGATGGACCTATTCCACTTGTGGAGCATGTAGAAGGGGGAGTCAATCAACATGGGCGCACAAGTTATAAGATGGCTTACAACTCAACAAAAGGAGAATGTCACATGCGTTTTCATTGCTCCTTTTGTGACCGCATTATGCCACATACTTTGTCTTGAAGGGAAGTTAAGGAAGGAACACACCCTGTGCCACAACACGTGCCAAATGTCCAAGATTGGGAGAGCATGAGAGCCCTCCAATACTACTTCCATGAAGAACAAATGGCACTCCTCTGAGCTCATGGAGATACACTTACGAGGCATGGTGAGGAGCTCGCTAGACATGGGGAGGAGATTGCTCAACATGGAATGGAGATTGGCCGGCAAAGGGAAGCTATTGAGAGAAAAGGTCGGGTGATAGATGAGCTCCAAGCACAATTCATTTATCACTTCCATCCTTCGTCTCAAGGTGGTGACCATTGATGACTCCCTACGCAACCAAGGCAAGAAGAAGGAAGAATGATGGAGAAGAAGAAGAATTGAAAGAAAATTTTGTTACTTTAATTGTTATATATCTATCGTATGTATGTATAGGTATATAGATGAGTATTTCATATATTATATGAATGTATGATTTATGAAAATTATTTTGCTATGAATATATGTATGTATTTACCATTTGTGTGTGTGTGCGCGCGCGCGCGTGTGTGTATGCATATTTGTACACAAGTATTGTATTTAATTTTTTTCTTTCTTTTTGGAGAGTATACCTATTTTATTACTCAAATTAATTTTTATATAATTATTGTATTAATATGTTTGTTAGTAATGATGTGTTATGTACGTGCGTTATTTATAATAATAATAATAATAATAATGCACTCCCTTGTTTTGTGTGATTTCTGAAAGTTAGT
>CM008335.1:15250503-15274217 GCA_002525835.2 Ipomoea batatas | reverse complement strand
CCCCCCCCCCCCCCCCCCCCCCCCCCCCCCCCCCCCACCTTTGCAAATTGGTTCTCTAATGTAATGTCTTTGCTCACGGATGCTCAACTTCTTCTTGCAGCAGCAGCTCTATACCACATCTGGTCTGCCCGCAACAGGGCCGTATGGGAGCACTCCTTGCCGCGACCAACCGGAGTCTGGAGAGCAGCCTCGGTAGCGGTGCAAGCGTGGCAGCACGTCCATCACCCGCGGCACCTCAATTGCCTGGCTACCACCCGCCACCGAGTACAGCACTGCCCAGCTTCGCCTGCTTCTTCGACGCTGGTTTCCTGCCGACAACGAGACGGGCGACGGTCGGTGCAATCGTGCTATCAGACACCGGCGACTTTGTGGCAGCGTTCAACGGTCCGTTGCGGAGTTGCATGTCACCTCTGATGGCGGAGTCCCTTGCATGTAAGGAGGTACTCTCCTGGCTGAAGGACAAAGGCCTTGATCGTGTAGTTTTTCATACTGATAATGCGACGCTTCAACGATGGCTTACAGCGGTTAATAATGAGTTGTTTTCTTATATTGCTTTTTCTATTGACGCCTCTAGGGCTATTATGTCGTCTTTTTCACATTGTTCCATTAGTTGGGTACCGAGAACGGCTAATTTAGGTGCCCATGCCCTTGCCTGTTTGGCGTTTTCTCAGTCTGAGCTACTGTATTGGGATTCTATCCCTCCTGACGTTATTTCAGCTTTGATTTAATATACCACTATTGGTTGTTTTCAAAAAAAAAAATAATAATAATATATAATAATAATAATATAAAATAATAATAATAATAAAATTAATTAATTTGTTTCTAATGCCGTATGAAATATTGTATTAATATTTACTATATATATTATTGTGGTATATTCTCTTAAGATGTATATGATAGGATTTAATTTGAGTGCAAGTGTGATTATGTTGTCCTTGTAGGATATCAATTTTGTGAGTTGTGACTTGAGATTTAGATATCATTTTACCTTGAAAATTATCATATGGTTTATGGACAAATTATGTTAAAATAAAATATTTTCAAACATATGGAAGTTATGTTAAAATTTGTGATACTTTGAGCATGATAAATGATTGAAATAATATTCTATGTTAAGGAGTACTCGTTAGGAACAATCCTCGGGTACTAGGGCACTATGTTGTGTCCTATTGGTTGAGATGGGTCTATGTACCCTAATGTACAAGGTAGTCAGTAGAAACATATCCTGGCTACTAGGGCTGGTAACTTCCTAGTGAGGCTTAGAATCCTCACTCGGGGGTGTGCACACTTAAGGTTAGAGTCCGATTTCCATTAGAAATGAGAAATGTGTGGAGTGTTCAGGTTGGTCCTGTTCACTAGGGTCTAAGAATAAAGGACCATGTCCCAGTTATATGTGATATACTTCCATATGTTTTTTGATATATTTTATCTATAACCTTATTTTCTGAAGTAAAGGTACAATGCAACCGAGTTTTCGAAAGATTGGGTAAAGTATTTTCTAAAACTGTTTTAAGGGCAGGCAGCCCCTTACTTAGCAAGTTTTTGCTAACCCCTGTTTCTTTTATGTGTTGTTTTTGCTTGTTTGGGTAACAGGAAGTAACTGATGAGGTATGCTGAAATGAGCGCCGTAGGATGAGCGGATGATTGCCCTTATGACTTAGTTTTATGTTTATGTATTTCCAGACTCGATCCAATATTTTGCTTTATTTCGACTGATGTTGAGGATTGAGATTTCTTTTATGTTTCAGATTAGACTCTTGTTTTGTGGTTTAGCCTTAGCACTTAGGTTTGTTAGTTGCCTAAGTGTGGCGGTAATACCCTCAGTTAAGTTTTGTAAGCTTCCACAATGATCTTAGTGAATTATTAAGAAAGAAAATAATATTAAGGAAAATTTGGTCTTAATTTGTTCTTGAAAAATAGAGGTGTTACATCTATCAATTGGTATGTTTGGAAAGATTTCTTGTAGGTTTGAAGTGAACTTGTGGGTGAAGTAATGGAAGAAGGAAGCATCAGTGCATATCCACGTTCGATTCCACGTGTGGAGCTAGGCATGGAATATAATCAGAGTGTTCCACGCACGAATCCACATGCATGGAAGTGAGCGAAGAAGGATAAGTAAAGAAGCCATGAGCCATTCCATGCGTGGACGGGATCGTGGATAAGCTCCTGAGCGTGAAAATGCGAAGCCACTTGGAGCGAGGCTATTTAAGGGAGCCTAGGTTTAGAGAGAAGGGGTTTTTTTTTCTATCATCTTAGAATAGATCTAGAGATTTTAGAGGGAGGTTTAGCTAGATTATAGCTTGTGTTAGTTGATCTTGGCTACGAATTAAAGATTGAAGAGTTTGTGGATTGCAATTGCTATCGCTTTGGTACCTTTGGACATTGGTTTACATTGCTTTAAATTTCAATTGCAATTTCCTTTTTGATTATCGTTTGAGCTTTATATCTATCTTGCTTTCAATTTCCTAATATGTGTAGCTAGGTTTAATTGGGAGTTGGATGTTCTAAGATAGGGATCATGCATGATGTGATTTGAATTCTTCTATTTGATTGAGAAATGCAAGTTAGGTTTCAAGCGTTCTTGTGTGGTTGATGTTTGGAGAGATTTGTTCCTATTACCGGTCGGGATAGGTAGCAAAGTGGAAGGAAGTGGTGGTAGTGAGATATCATACCATCACGAGTCTTACTCGACCATATTCTCGCCCTTGGTCCGGGAGGACAAGGCCTAGAAGGAGTGGTAACCATGTATTTGACATAATGCCCCAGCCGACTAAGGATATGATAGTCTAAGCGTAACGCTGCTTGGTGTAGGTGATATCTACTATTTTGTACAATAATTCACCCATTATTTTAGTTGTTTTAATGCTTATTTTCCTTATCCTAATGAAATTGAGAATTGTTTGTGTTATATTATCCCAAGAGTTGAATTATCCACAAGGAGCAGCAAAGGAAGAATTTTGGAGCAGTTTGGACAAGTTTTGGAAGAAAAAGAAATTACCAAGAAAGAATAGGAAACAAGAATAAGAATTGGAAAATAATTGGAAGTTGTCTCATGGGCCAAAACCCATCTATCTCCTATATATTCTACATATTCTCTACAATTTAGGAGGTCCCCTTACAGAGTTCCAAACCCTAGCTAGTTTTAGTTTATTTTTCCATTCTCTTTATATTTCCCTAGCATAGTTTAGATTAGTTTGATATTAGATTATTTAATTTCAAGCTTGGAGTCACAGATTGAAGTTGGAATTGTTCTTCATTATCAGTAAAGTTTTCTCTTCCCTTTATATTCCTTGCAATATTTATGATGATTTATTATAGTTTTGCTTTGTTTACTTTTATGATGCATGAGTAGTTAGCTTTTGGGTTTGGATTAGGGTTCAATTGCTATTCTTGATGCTAGGTTTATAATTATTGCATAAAGGGATAATTTATTAATCTAGGGTTTTATGTTTGAATTGGATTATCTTTTCCTTTTATTGATAATTGATGCGCAGCTTTTATTGATTTGTTTTGGAGAGGATTTCATCACAACGAAAGTTGGGTGAAAGACTCAGCCTAACCAATTTCAACCCAATTTTTCCTACTATGAGAATAGGGGTAATTTGGGGGCTTATAATGCTTTTGTGTTTAAGGTTATGATTGATGCATCACGAAAGTGGGGTAATCTTAGCCTAATTCTTGTTATTGATTACGAAAGTAGCTAACTTGAATTCTTGAGTGCATTGCCAATAAATCCCTTGGTTAATTGTTTTTCCCTAATTTTGAGATTGTTAGAGCATCAAGATTGCAATATCCCTAATCTGACACATTCTTTTATCATATAGTTTTTCCCTTATTTTATTTGCGTCTTTTATTTTATTTTAATTCCTAAATCATATTTTCCTTGGATTCTAGTGAATTCCAATACTTTAGTGCCTAGAATTTTATAATTCACACAAATACGTGCCATAGCCCCAATCCTCAGCGGAACGACATTTACACCCTCTTTTTACACTCCCATCTATACATCATCAGTAGGTTCCGTGAGCTTCCTTGAACAGAACTTACTTGTGTTGACTTGATTCTACCTTAGTTACATCATGCGTGAGACCTAGTGAAGGCATCCATCTCCTCACTTTAGTTTATTGTTTACACTTGCTTTACATTTACTTGAAACTCGTATTCCATGATACTTTCACTGTTGTTAATTCTTGCAACTCTTGACAACTAACCTCCTTCCACCTCACAGCTTACACTACTTCACCACTAGCATTCACAAAGAATTCTACAGAGCCGATATTATGAACGATTTTGTAGTCGTGGGTCAAATACTTCATGAGTCCACATGCTTCGAAATATTCGATCATCTTCTCAATCACAACTCTACTAGTAGGTTCAAGTATCCTTCCTTGTTTAGCATTAGTCCATTTTTTATCCTTGGGCTTAGTTCTTCGAAAACTTGCAGGTTTTTAGGTTGATTTGAATCACTGGAGGATGAAGACACTATTGATGGAGGTTGAGAGAAAAGTTTGAAGGTTTTGAGATTTTAGGTTTAGAGAGAAAAAGAGGCTAACTTTCGCAAGGGTTGCAAAAAGTGTTTAGAAATATCGGGTTTTTGGTTTTTATACCTTTACGAAAATGGGTCTAGTTTGGGTAATTTAAATTTGAATTAAGTGGGTAAAAGACAAATGTCTTAAATATCCTTGAGAAATTCTACAACAAATGAAATGTTCAGTCTGCTGGTCGTAAGATATAGCAATGAGCCAATGATTTGTCTATATTAGGATTAATCAACCTCTTTGCCTTTGTTATCAACATCCATTCGCAACAAAGTGTTCATAGGAATTTTGATCGAAGATTTTCCATCAACACCAAATTGTTTGATTTAGTCCTTGGTTTACTTTGCTTGGTTTATGAAGATTCTTTCCTTGCTTTGCTTGACTTACAATGCCAAGTAACAGGGTAATTGCGTACCCAACCCGGAACCATTGGCATGACCTACTACCCAAGACACCTCACTCCTCAGCATCAATGCGCAACGGTCCAACTCCTCAGCATTGATGACCAACGTTCAGCTCCTCAGCATTCAGCTCCTCAGGCATTGATGCCCAACGTTCAACTCCTCAGCATTGATGTCCAACGTTCAACCAACGTTCAACTCCTCATTAATGCTCCGTTACTGAGCTGAAAGGGATAAAAAGACTCACGACCACATAGTGAGACACGACACTTCTTACTAGACATGACTACACTCAACTCACCTTGTACACTGAGCACTGCACTCAATATTGTACTCAAATACCAAAACACTGTATCAACATTATATTCAAATAATACTCAAATACATACCGGTAACACATTATTACCGTCATTGGTGCTTTCATTGAGAGCCGAGATCAGATCTCAGGCTAAAATCATAAAATCACAAAACCACTCAGTTCATCTCATCACTATCAATGGCATCTGGATCCAGCAGCTCGCATACACCTAGTCACGTGAACAAGGGTCACCCCTTAGGTGATCTTCGTGAGCTCAACAGTAACCGCGGAGGTGACCTTCGCAGCCAACTCAACAACAATAACAGCAGAGAAGGTGACCTCCGTAGCCAACTCAACAACAACCATGGTGGTGGTCGCACTAGCCAACTCAACAACAACCATGGTGGTGGCTGCACTCCCCTCCCAGCAACTGCTGCTCCCGCCCAAGTGGTGGACCTTCAGGCAGCAGCACAGGTCATCCAACACTGTGACACCCCAACCTCACACAGGCTGAGATAGATAAAACTTAACACAACAGATGCCTATCTCAACCAACAAACATAACATAGCGGAAGCGAATTTAAAACTTAAGGGCGTCATGCCATATCTAGGTATAAAACGCAGCCTAGATGCACAGGCTAACATAAGAAACGAACTAAACTGTCATATATATAAACCGAAATAAATCCTCAAGTCATGATCAAAAGTACCCAAATCACTAATCAAGAGTATAATAATATCTCAATGGCACACAGGCCCAAAACCAAAGTCTAAACATCATAAAACTAGTCTAAGCGTCCACATAGATAAGCATCTAACGCGCTCGCGCTCAGACTACTCCATACCTGGAAAACAAGCAAAGAACCATTAGCAAAAGAATGCTAAGCAACCACCATTCACACCCGCAAGGAGATATAGATATACATAAGCTTATAAATAGGTTTACACACCCATATAGAATATAAACACCAACAAACTGTTCAATAGTTCAAACCGATACTCAACAACAATAAGCTGAACGAATCAATAACCAAGACTCAGTCAAACAAGCCAATACCCAACAACGAAAGCATAATACAATAACGAACCAATAACCGAGATACTAACTGAAAAACAATCCAAAAGGAACCAACCAACCTCAACGAGAACAACAAGATATTAACCGAATAACACAAAGGACTCACAACAACCAACCAAGAAAGAACCCCAACTCCAACCTCCAACCCTCAAACCAACCACCAAACCAAGTCAATCACATAGTCAGAAGTCAGAAGTCAAGAGTCAAACCCGGAAAAACCGGTACACAGGGGTGATGAGCCCAATCACAGGGACCGAAGTCCAATCACAGGGGTAATCAACCCAATCACAGGGACCGAAGTCCAAAGTCAGAAGTCAATAGTCAATAGTCAATAGTAGCACAGTCAAATCCAACCAACAACCTCCAACAATACCAACAAAACCACCATCACAACCTCATACTCCAACATCAACTCAAAACAACCAAACAAAGTGTTCATCTCAACTATGAACACAAACCAACTCCCAGGTAATGAATCAAGGAACAATAGATCAAGAATACAAAAAGGGGAAACCAAAGACATGAATCAATACTCCAAGATATGGCATAAAATACTCAATAAATGACATGAATAAATACTCCAAAGACATGGTAAAATATCCAACAAAACAATCCAACAATAATCAGAAACAAAGGATCAACAACAAAGAACAACAACAGAGAACAGTTCATTGGGAACAATTCCCAAGAGGCAAGGGAGTTCCGCAACCACCGTTGCCACCTTGCGGAGCACCTAGGCGGGTTACATTGTGCCGCCAGGGAGTTCCGCAAGGCCAACCCCGATCCCAGAGAAACCATTCTGCCCAGACTTCAAAACCCCTTTTCCAGAATACAAAATCAGACCAAATACACCAACATTTCACCCAATTTAGAGTCCAAAAATAGGGAAATCCATAGCATCATTGATCATAACAACACTAGGCAAAAGATCAAGATGAAATCCAACAAATACATCCAAGAAATAGGCTAAACAACAAGAAATTTCAGGATTTCCAACACCAAGAACATCATATATAGAATAGGAGTGTAGAAATAGATTTTGATGGACATAGTGGTTACCTTTAAGAGCTTTTCCCAATCCAATCAAGCCTCAAGCTAGCTCACTAAGCCCCACCTCCTTCTTGATCATCTTTTACCCAAAGAACCCCAAAAGAACATTATAAGAATATGTAAAAAGACTATCAAAACCACAAAATGCAAGGTAGATTCTAGGCTAGATGCACTTACCCAATCCTAAACAAGCTTAAAAGAGCAATCTTGACTTGAAAACTTGTAGGAGAAATGAAGATAATTTTTGAATGATTTTAGGAGTAGAAATGGCGTGAAAATGGAAGAGTAGGGAGAAGAAGGAGTGAAAACTTTTAGGGGTTTTTGATCTTCAAAATATATACTAAGAATACATACAATATTTAGGGTGTAAGACATTAATATGAAGTGGGCTTAAGTTGCATATAATATAAGAGATATGGGAATTAAATATATTCAAGACTAGTAAGTTGGGCTAATGAATTCACCCCTTACAATTAAATATAATAATTAGGACAAAGAAGCCCATAAGATGTCTTAGAAACAATACATATATATTATATAATATATGATCAAGAAATTGGGCTTGTAGGAATATTTAATTATAAAGATTGTAAGGATCCAAATTGAATAAAATCCCTTACAAGAATAAATTCAATTAATTGGGCTCTTGATTAGAATAATTAAATTAGGCTCAAGGAATATATATATATATATATATATATATATATATATATATCAAATTGAAGGAATTAGCCCAATTGGAATTAATTTGATTGCCCAAAGAATTAATTAACGAACGAAAGGCTTGAACGAATTTACGGGGTGTTACAATCCAACAGGCAGCGGCGACAATGGCCCAACTAGTCGCAGGTATGCAAGGCCAGATCCTACCGCCACCGCCCCCTCTGGAAGAAGAAGTGCAATCTCCGAGGCAAAACATAACTCAATAACAGGAAGGTGGACCTCAACCAGTTTCCAGATCTGTTCGAGAACGACCGACGGCTTCTAGATCTATCCGAGATCGGCTGGGGGTGCAAGGATCCTCCAATAGAGGTCCTCGTCCCCAAGCAGGCAAGGCAGTAACCAAACGACCATCCGGAGAAAGGATGGACGAATCTGGTGGATTGGCTCTGCGTCACTCCAGTAGATACAAAACACCAGAAGAAGGCCTGGTGGAAAGACTCCAAAGGTAGATAGATGATTTGGAAAAGAAAGTAGAAGCAAGAGAACACTCACCAGAACCGGAGGTAAGAATGGCTGCTCCATTCTCTCCTGACATAATGGAAGTTCCTCTTCCAAAAGACTTTCGACTACCCATCATCAAGGCCTACACTGGCACTTCGGATCCGCGTACCCATATGACACGATACAAGGCAGCCATGGTAATGATTGGGGCAAGCGATACCATCATGTGCAGAGCGTTCTTGTCCACTTTGGACGGTACGGCTCAAGATTGGTTTAACACAATCCCGGACGGATCAATTCAAACTTTTGCAGAGCTATCCAAAATTTTCTTGTCTTATTTCTCAGGAAGTATACAGCATAAGAAACCATTCTCACATCTCGGTGGGGTAAAGCAGGATAAGGGGGAAAGCCTGCGAGACTTCTTAAGCAAATGGAAAAAAGAAGTCAACAACGTATATGACTTCGATTCTAAGGCAGCGATTCTCATCTTCATCCAAGCACTGAGGTTAGGCGATTTCTACAAACAAATGAACGCCCACCACCCACGCTCTTATGAAGAACTCATGAGAACGGCCAACCGGTACGCAGACGCAGAGGAGGCTGACAGGAGAAAGAAGGATGAGGAGGAAGGACGAAAGAGTGGGCGACCTGATAAAGCTGGTCCGCCCAGCCAGGCACCACGACCAAACCAACCACCCTCAAAGAAGGGAAGAGATGACCGACCTCGCCTCATCCCGTTACGACATCTAACACCGCTAACTCACCTAGTTAACGTAATCCTAAATCAAGCTGAAGACATGGGGATCGTGCAATTTCCGCAGGAGTGCATGAAAGTCTCCCCAAATGCGGATCAATCCAAGTATTGTAGATTCCATAGGCAGGTGGGCCATGATACCGATGAATGCAACGTGTTAAAACGCCAGATTGAGGAGCTCATCCAGAGGGGATATTTCAGACAGTTTGTCAAACGGTCAGGCCAGCAAAAGTCAGGCTAAAAGTCAAGCCAACAAAAACCTCCGCGTAATCTACCAAAAAACGTTTGGAAGAAGGATGACAGCTCCGAACCGTCATCCTCGAGTGGTAAGAAAAGGGAACACGACCAAATTACAATAACAGATCGTAATCTCTCTGACAAAGACACAGAAGAGCCCAGGAAACACAAGAAGCAGACCATACACTTTATCTACGGAGGTCCTGTAGGCATAGACACACAAGCAGAGAGGAAGAAGTGGAGCCGCCACTTATATGTAGGTGAGGTAGTCAGCCTTCCAAAGGGAAAAAAGCAGAGGAGGGAAGCCATCACCTTCTCTGACGATGACCTCCCAGAAGGTCCACTGCCTCACCGAGATGCATTGGTGATCAAGATGGAGATCAACGACAGCATTGTGCATCGCATACTCGTAGACACCGGAAGCTCAGTCAACGTGATGTACTATGACGCTTTCACCAAACTGGGACTGCCCAGAAATCAGCTCAAAGAGGTACGGACCCCACTTTCTGGCTTTACTGGGGATTCAATAGAGACAGAGGGATCCGTGGTACTACCAGTAGAGATAGGCGTGAGCCCCAACACCTCCAAGATAAACATGGAGTTCATTGTGGTGAAACTCACATGTGCCCATAACATCATACTGGGGAGGCCAGCTTTGGAAGATTTGAAGGCAATAATTTCGATGGAGCACCTGTGCATGAAATTTCCCACGCCATTCGGGATAGGGGTTGCGAGAGGAGATCAAAGAGCAGCTCGTAGCTGTTACGTCAAAGCGTGCAAGAAAATTGGACAGAAAGATCTGCAGGTCCACACCATTGCAGAAAAAGTGTTGAGAGAAGAGGAGGGTTGGCCCCGCGCCGAGCCTGCATCTGAAACGGAAGACGTGGTGGTCGATCCTGCACGAGCAGATAGGGTTGTAAAGATTGGTACTGGGTTGGCACCAGAACTAAGAGCCTAGATAATCGAAGTCATCCGGCAGTTTAAAGAAGTTTTTGCGTGGGGTCCAGAAGACATGCCAGGTATCAATCGAAACATCATAACCCATAAGTTAGCTGTGGACCCAACCAAGAAACCAGTACAGCAAAGAAAGCGATACATGTCGGCCGAACGAAGGGACTTTGTGAAGAACGAGGTGGTCGCGTTGACACAGGCAGGACATGTCAAGGAGATCTATTATCCCCCGTGGTTGAGCAACATAGTCCTGGCCCCAAAAGGCTCCACGTGGAGAATGTGCGTGGATTATACAGATCTCAATAGAGCCTGCCCTATGGATCGATTACCCTAACCAAACATAGATCAGCTGGTAGATGAAACGGCAGGATGCGAATTGATGAGCTTCATGGATTCCTTCCGTGGGTACCATCAGATATTCATGCATGAGGAAGATGCTGAGAAGACCGCGTTCACCACCTCAGAAGGCATTTTTTGCTACTTGGTCATGCCGTTCGGCCTAAAAAACGCTGGCGCAACTTACACCCGGATGGTGGCCAAGTTGTTTGGAAAAGTGCTGGGACGAAACATGGAGGCATACGTAGACGACATGATTGTCAAAAGCCGCAGAGGTGCCTCTCATGTCAAAGACCTTAACGAGGTATTTTCTATTATGAGAAATTTCAATTTACGATTGAACCCTAAAAAATGCACCTTCGCAGTCAATGGGGCAAGTTTCTGGGATTTATGGTCACTAGAAATGGGATAGAACCAAACCCAGAAAAGGTAAAAACCATTCTTAACATGGAACCCCCGCGGTCCATCAAAGAAGTCCAAAGACTCAATGGTCGCTTAGCGGCTTTGGGTCGATTTCTATCTAAATCGGCCGAACGATCCCTCCCCTTCTTCCAGATACTAAAGAAGAATAAGGGGTTTGAATGGACTCCAGAGTGTCAGTCGGCCTTCGATGAGTTGAAAAAATATTTGTTATCCCCGCCACTACTTGCAAAACCATAGGCGGGTGAAACCTTACTCTTATACCTGGGTATATCACAGGGTGCGATCAGCTCCGTGTTGGTCAAAGAGGAAGGAGGGACTCAGCGTCCCATTTACTATGTGAGCAAAGCTTTACACGATGCAGAGCTATGGTACACCGCCGTAGAAAAAACAGTATTCGCTGCGGTCACCGCCTCTAAAAGGTTGGCCCATTACTTCCAATCTCATCCTATCCATGTACTCTCACATCAACCATTGGGGAGTTTCTTACGGAACACTAACTCTGCTAGGATGGCAAGATGGGCCATGCACCTCAGCCAGTTCGACATTGAATTCAAACCAAGACCCGCCATCAAAGATCAAGCTCTCGCAGACTTCATAGTGGAATGCACAGCCCGCGAGGTGACGGAGCAGGTGGAAAATGAAGATGGTGGATGGTGGACCTTGTCTACGGATGGCTCATCCAACAGTAAAGCTTGCGGTGGGGGAGTAGTGCCCATCACCCAGAAGGATTCCGCGCTTACTATGCAATCAGGTTCCACTTCAAATTATCTAACAGTGAGGCAAAGTATGAGGCCCTCCTCAACGGACTACGGTTAGCAACAGGACTACGAGCAGAAAAAATTTGCATCCGATGTGACTCCAAGCTAGTGGTCGGCCAGGTGACTGGGAATACGAAGCCAATGAAGGGAACATGCAAAGATACAAGGACGCAGTGCTGCGAACCTTGCGAGAATTCGAGGGGTATGAAATTCACTAAGTACCTCGAGAACAGAATGCTGACGCTGACATGCTCTCCAAGCTGAGCACTGGGATCCCCGGCCACATTCGCAAGATTGCTCGGGTTGAGGATTTGGAGACATCCAGCATCGACATCTCGTGGGTTTGCCCCGTGCAAACCAGAGAGCCATGTTGGATTGACCATATCACAAAGTACAAGAAGGATGGCACTCTGCCATTAGACGAGCAAGATGCAAAGTTGACAAGGTTACGGGCACCTAGCTACGTAATACTGGAAGACAAGTTATATAAACGATCCTACAATGGCACACTCTTGAAGTGTGTATACCCTGACGAAGCAGAGTTGATGATGAGAGAAGTCCACGAAGGAATGTGCTCCGCGCATTAGGGGGCGTACACTATAGCTCGATGCATCATGTTGCAAGGTTTCTTCTGGCCAAAGATGTTGAAGGATTGCGCAGAATACGCCAAGCGATGCCCTAAGTGTCAAGAGTTCCAGACATTGCCAGGACGACCTGCAACCAACTACACTCCGGTGAGCACAGCAATTCCATTCTCAAGATGGGGAATAGATTTGGTGGGAGCCCTGCCAACGAGCTTGAGAAGTCGGAAGTACATTATCGTGGCCATTGACTACTTCACCAAATGGGTGGAAGCTGAACCTCTGGCAAGTATCACAGCAGCCAGGTGTAAAAAGTTCGTAGAGAAAAACATACTATGCCGCTTCGGCATCCCCATCCAAGTAATCACTGACAACGGACGCCAATTCGAGGGCAGGGAGTTTTCAGAATTTTTGACGGAATGGGGCATCAAGCACAGCCGGGTGGCGGTGTCATACCCACAGGCGAATGGTCAAGTAGAAAATGCCAATAGAACCATCCTGGATGGTTTGAAGAGGAAATTGGAGGCAGCTGGCGGGGCGTGGGTTGAAGAACTGGACAGCATTCTTTGGACCTATCGCACAACCCCAAGGAGGGCTACTGGTGAAACTCCATTCGCATTGAGTTACGGGTTCGAAGCTCGAGCCCCAGCAGAGGTGATGATACCAAGTAGAAGGATGGAAGAATACGAGGCAGAACAAAATGAGGTTCAGCAGGGAGCCGATCTCAATTTCATAGATGAAAGGCGAGAAGCTGCGTTCTGTAGGATGGAAAACTACAACATGCAATTGAAGTCCTATCATGACGCCAAAGCTAAACCTAGGTACTTCCAAGTAGATGATTATGTTTTGAGAAGGAGAGAAGGCAGTCAACCCTTGGAAAGAGGCAAGTTCGCGAAAAAATGGGAGGGTCCGTATATCATAGATAAGGTGATCCGCCCATGAACTTACAAGTTGATGACAGTAGGGGGCAGGTTAATTGATAGGATATGGAATTCAGAACACTTAACAAAATTTTATCAGTAGAAAATCCAGTCCTGGTCTGTCCAGGTTGCGTAGTCTTGGTCCGTCCAACCCATATGAATAAAATTCTATGTTTCTTGTTATATAAAGAGTGGCGTCATATAAGAGTTGAAATATATATATATATATCGAGGTCCCACCTCGGCACAATGCCGAGGTCCCACCTCGGCACATTGCCGAGGTCAGGAAACAACAACAACAAAAAAAAAATAAAAAAAATAATGCAAGTGTTCAAAACACAAATGATTCGAATCTAGTATTCAAAAAACAATGCAAGTGTTCAAAACACGAATAACTACGAAGCTAGTATTCAAAAAACAGTACAAGTACAAATAACAATGCAAATAAAAGTAAGATAGGCTAAGTATCCTCAGTAGCAGTGGTGGGATCATCAGCAGCATCCGGGGCAGCAGTGTTGGTGTTGGCAGGACGATCAGACATTCCCGAATCAGCGACATCAGCAGCATCAGCAGCAGTAACCTCATCTTCATTAACAACTAGGTGGTTCTCAGAGTCAGGATCAGGGTCCTCCGTAACCCTGGGCAAGCCCATAGCCGGCGGATCAAAATCAGGATTGTTTTTCATAAGCACCGGGTAAATCTATTGTTGCTTGGTAAACATTCCAAGTTCGAATGCTAACTGAGACTCTGCCTCGAGTGCAACCCGGCTAGTCACGGACTCAAAGAACTCCTTTACAGCTTTAGGGTCCTCATAAACTCTCGGACGTCATTCTTGAACTCAACTGATTGCTTATAAGTCTCTCGTGCTTCTTTAAGAGATTCCTCCAGCTTGGTAACAGTAGCACGAGTCTCCTTATGCACCTTTCGTTCATCCTTCAGCTTCAGCTCTAACTTTGCGTAGTCAGATTTTAGCGTTATGTTCTCCTCCCTTAGTTTCTTCAGCTCGGTGTCCCGCAACAGTAGGTCCTTTGTGAGTTTCTTCCTCTGTTCAAGAGCATCGTGGAACATAGCTTCGTACTGCGAATGAAGACTTTCCCCTATCAACACAGACTCCATCGCCATTTTGCAATATCGCTCCCGTAGCACAGCCAAACTCTGCTCTTGAAGAATTTCTGCATCCGCTGGGGAGACGAGGTTGCGAACAAGCTCGGGGGCGTCAATACTACCTTCTAAGATGGACTTCCCAGGAAGCACATCCATACTGAGCCAGATCAAGTTGGTTCGAATGCATGGAGGTGGCACTAGCGAAGCTTCTCCTTGCTCGGGGGGCTGGGCAGACGATCCCTCGGGCAAGGGATCCACATCCGAAGTATGAGCCGGGGGCTGAGTTGAAGATCTTGGCTGAGTTGAAGATCTTGTTGGCTGAGGCGTCAGGTTACAGGCTCCTCCATCAGCTATTGATGTTTGACTCTTCTTCCCTTTTTTGTCAGTTTTGCTTCTCTTGGAGGGATTCTGCCCAGTTTGCGACAAGTACCGAGCAGCTTTCGACGATATGGGACCTCTCGACGACATAGCACCTACAAACAATTCCAAGTTATGACAAACAATTACAAGAAAAACCACACACAATTACAAGAAACAACTAAACACCGAGAGGGGTACCAGGTACGTCAAGAGTAGCTGGCCGAATCCTCTTAAACCCCACATCTTGAAGCCACCACTCAGAAGTGCATTCGACAACCTCAAAAAGAACCACCCTCCGGAAGTTTCTCTACCCTCCTAAGCATATTTGGACTCTCATCTAAAGCTGGATGGCGTCTAACTCGGGTGCCCCATGTGACAGTAAAAGGAGAAGGAACACCTAGGGAGACAAAGAAAAACCTAGATTTCCAGTCCTTGTTGAAGGAGGGGCGATCATCGAAAAGCTGCTTATGGGGCATAGTAGAGATACACACGAAACCCTTACCCTCTCCAGATGACCTTATGACTCTAAACAACTACTGGAAGAGACCTAAGGTGGGTTTCTCTCGTTTATGGCGACACACGGCAAGAAATCCTGCGATAACCTGGTGACCATTTGGAGCAAGCTGACCTGGGGCTATTTCATAAAAATTCAAAAATTCAACTAGGAAGTGGTGGAGGGGAAACCTAAGCCCTAACTGCACGGACAAGAGGTGAACACCAAACAATAATGGTCCGGGAGGTTCCATGATGCTAACATCATGCCCAGGTACGGCAACTCTAACATTCTCCCACACTAGACCTTGGATATCCTCTATATCGTTAGAGTGTAGATAGCGTTGGATAGTTTTAATAAGTGAGCTATCTAAGGGGGAATACGAGGTCTTGTGCCTCTTCCTTTTGCGACCAACAGTCAAAGTAGGGGGACGGGGATCGTGATCTACGGGGGAAGGGGGATCGTGATCTACGGTGACATGCCCTGAAGGGGAGGAAGACAGAGAGGAAGAGGAAGTTTCCTCAGTGTCATCATCATGGGTCGATGCTTCCTCACTATCGTAGGATGAAGTTTCATCATCAGAAGACCCAGTGTGTGAATCTACGTCCATAATAAAATGACTAACCTGGTTAGTAAGCACGATCACCAACCTGTCAGTTCAACCAAAACAAAAATAAAGCCCTGAGCAACGATACAAAAAATATAAAAAAGAAAAAATAAATAAAAAAAAAATCAACGCATCGTGACCTCGGCCCAGCGCCGAGGTCATGTGATCTCGGCCCAGCGCCGAGGTCATGTGATCTCAGCCCCGTGCCGAAGTCACAGCTACGTGACCTCGGCACGGTGCCGAGGTGAGGATGCGTAAAAAAAAATTGAACTTACCAGGGTTATTAGAAGCAGGATTGCAATACAATATGTAGGATGGTTGATTACAAAAGAAGGATGAGGGTTTTATACAAAACCCTAGGGTTTTGTATAAGGAAACCCAATAAATATTCCTAATATCAACGGGATTTCCTAAAACAAATCTTGGCATATATTTTTCAAGATTCCCTAAGTATGTTATGATGGTTCATATCCTAAATTATTCCGGATAGATAGGGAAGATGAACTCAAAAAAAAAAACAAAAAAACAAAAAAACAAAAAAAGAAAAACTCGGCACAAAACCGGTTCGAAGTAAACGTTTTATTTTATTCCCATAACATTCAATGCCATCACTTCTATTACACATTCAATGCCATCACTTCTATTACACTTCAAACTACTAGCTCTTCAACTACTACTCAAGAATCTAGGTCTTCGAGGACTTGGGATACTCCACTGCCAAAGGGAGCTCATCCTCAGGCACAAGAACGATGGTCATACTCTCTTCCACGGGAGCTTGTTTCGGCTGCTTCGCCACATTCTTCTCCTCTTCCCTATCTGACGGAAGGATCAGTGGATCTTCAACGGTATCCCTGACTTCGTGCCCACCCTCCTTCCTCTGCTTCAACTTCTTACGTCTGGCCAGCTCCATCAGGCGCAACGATCGGAGCCTCTTCATCCCCGCGCTTGTTTCGGCACTTGCTCTCTTTGGACTCATGATAGAAGGATTCGAACACGTGCCCTCCTGCAATGCTGGATGCAGTGAGCAAATGACAAGCCAACTCAGCTAAGTTACCGTGGTGAAGAAGGATGAAAGACACAAAGTCTGAGGGAGTCCTTATATACATAAGAAGCCGGCCCATACAAGGAAAGAAAATCACAGGGAAATTAGGAAATATTCCACAAATCCGTGGAGTTTCCATCCATTAAAATTTCCTTCTAGAATCCAACATACCAAATTTTCAGCACAAGTGCCAAGCTACTACTCCCTAGCTACCTCAGCCATTCTCGCCAGCTAGGGAGTGAGGAGCTGGTGACAGGGTAATTGGGTACCCGACCCGGAACCATTGGCATGACCTACTACCCAAGACACCTCACTCCTCAGCATCAATGCGCAACGGTCCAACTCCTCAGCATTGATGACCAACGTTCAGCTCCTCAGCATTGATGATCCTCAGCATTCAGCTCCTCAGGCATTGATGCCCAATGTTCAACTCCTCAGCATTGATGTCTAACGTTCAACCAACGTTCAACTCCTCATTAATGCTCCGTTACTAAGCTGAAAGGGATAAAAAGACTCACGACCACATAGTGAGACACGACACTTCTTACTAGACAAGACTACACTCAAATCACCTTGTACACTAAGCACTGCACTCAATATTGTACTCAAATACCAAAACATTGTATCAACATTATATTCAAATAATACTCAAATATATGTAGAGGCCCCGGCCCCATGGAACTATGGAGTGCACATATTCAATTAATGAGGGCTTTGAGAAAGTGAATGTAATAGTTTACCAATAAAGGCCCTAAGGATAAGGCTACAATTATGGGGCAATGGTAACCAAGGATGAATGCAAGGGAGGTTGAGTATTAAGGTAAATTCAAGCCAAAGAGGATACAACAATCAAGGGAGGTCTAATGCTAATCAAGTTGGTAAACCCACCTATGGTTCTCAGATGAGATTGAGTATTAAGGTAAATTCAATAAACTCCTTAGAAAACTTCATATTCATATGCCTTTTTGCAGGCTCTAGGTGAAATGCCAAAATTTTCTCTCTATCTCAAAGAGCTCCCTTAGAAAACTTTGATTTTTGGTAGACCATTTTTTGCCACATGCAGAGCCATAATTGATATACCCATAATTGCATGTATGTTTGATCTTGTTGAAATCTTTAGGATTGGTCAAGTTCTTGAATATAAATGCATAAATGAAGAAAGAGAGGGAGAGAGAGGGAGAGAGAGAGAGAGAGAGAGAGAGAGATTTTTATAGTGGTTTAACAATCAACCATCCTACTCCACTCTTATCCAAAAAGTCCTTAGAGGATTACACTAAACCCCTTAGTACAATTAGGTTTTTCACAAGTCACCACTTGTTACTCTGCATCTTTCTACTTCTACCAAGTAGAGATATAAAGGTTTTTCAACAAAAATTGTTGATCCTCCAATATGTAGACTTGGCGTTTGAATCAGACTTTCTTGTAGCCGAAGTCTTGAGCTTGATCTTGAAATTTGTAGCTCGTTTCTCTCTCGCTGGTCACAAATTTCTGTAGCACTTAGTAAGCTTGAACACTTGTAAGTTTTTCTCTTGATTCACCATCACCTTCTTCAATCTTGATTGAAAGTATTTATAGGGCAGTTTGAAATAAATCCATTGGAGGGAGATAAATTTTAAACTTCCTTTATCCTTTGGATATTGACCAATGGATATTTTGAAAGGTTACTTTATGTGTCAGATTTTTCATCTGTTGGCATGCCTTTACCTGCTACATATTACTTTTTGCTCAGCACATTTGATCTAGGCTTTTAATGAAAATCTACCTTGAAATGTGTACCTAGGACTCCTTTGCCTTGGTAACATTTCTCATAAAGCTACTAGTTATTTAAGGTTTCGAACTGTTTGCTCAGAGAATGTCTCGAACGGTTCCTTTTAGAATAGTCAACTATTTACCTTTCGAGTTAACACTTCTCACCTTAAGCTTTTCTTGACCTATCGTTCGAATAGTTGTCCTTACTATTATTCGACATTTACTACCCAGTAAGGTTTGCCCTTCCATTCTTCGGTCATTGCTACCTTTCGGTCTTCTACTCTTCTATCGTTTGTCTTGAACTCTTTGACTTGAACTCTTCATAGTTGACTCCTCATCTGCGAGCGTTGTCAGCAATTTGATTTGTAACCATTCGAATTACCATTTGCACTATTCGTACTGAAGAAAATTCGAAGTATAAAAGAACAAAAAGAATTTGGAGCTAAATTTCCTAAGTCTCTTGGTATCGTCAAAATCTAAATTATACTTCTTCCTAACATATATATTCATATTGATTTATTGCTTTGAGAGCATTTTGGTCTTGGATGTTTTGGGAACAAAAGTTTGAAGGATGAAAATTTAGTTTGAAATAGAGTATGCCAAATTTACAACTTTTTAAATTTAATTAATTTATTTCTTTAATTTCATGTGTATCCCATGTTTCATGATTATTGGGGGATGTGTATGCTCGTCCCCCCCTTAAATTTGGAGAATTACTTGATTATAAGTAACATTTAATTTTACCAACTAGTAGTGTGATGGTGTTTCTATTACTATTTCAAAAGAGGATACTACATTGTATAGAATCATTAGTATTTTATTAAAAAAAAATATTTAATTTTCAGGGCGATAATTAAGTTAACATTTATTTTTTTTCAATAAAAATATGTAGTGTGATGGCATCTCTATTACTATTCCAAATGAGGATACTACATTGTAAAGAACCATTAGTGTTTCACTAAAAAAACATATTTACTATTCAGGGCAATAATTAAGTTAGCATTTAAATTTTATCAATAAAATTATGTAGTGTGATGACATCTCTATTACTATTTCAAATGGGAATACTACATTGTAAAGAATCATTAATGTTTCACTAAAAAAAAAAATTTTGCAGGGCAATAATTAAGTAAACATTTAAATTTTGTCAATAAAAATATAAAAAATTATACTTAACATAGGATTTTTCTGTAGTTCCCTTCGGTATTGATACTAATATCGTAATATCAAGTAGAATCATATATGATATATTTACTTCATATTATTGACACTATAAAAAAGTTGTATACGTATAATTACATAACATAATCTATCATATCTTTTTAATGCATATTAATCATCAATTATGTAGATGCATAAATAACAACAGCAATATATACATTGTAAATACATGTCAAGACTCAAGACACCCCTTTGCTAGGTATATTAGATCCACCTTTTCTTTTTTGATTAGTTTATTTGTCTGCCCTTTACAAAGGAAAAAGCAAGAAAAGAAAGATTAAAGTAGAATGAACCAAAATAGTATCCTAGCTTAGTATACCTACCATGTGCCATAAACTTTATAATTTGCAGCCTTGTTGCCTTTTTTAAATATTCAACTCTCTACACAGACAGATAAATCCTAACTAAAGCTACTAAAAAGAAACTAAAGCAACTATATGCCCGGCGGCCTGTATCATCCACCATCTTTCTTTGCTCTTTCACTATCATATCTTGATGATAAAAGACCATTTACCCATGTTTCTTTATTATCTACCACTTTTTCATGGATTCCATATCTTTTTAACTTTATCAACCCTAGGTAAATACAATTCCACAACTCAACTTACTTTATTTAATTAATCGATATTCTTGACCCAAAAATTGAATCTTCAACTCCAAGAACCCACACACCCCCGTCTAACAGAGTATTTAAAAAGATATAAATCATAGTAACTCATGGCTCAGCAGACATGACCAAATATCGATACGCACAAGGGATCTACCCACTTTGGATATAATCTTCACATCGTCGCTGTTGAATTTCGAACCTTGGTTTCGTACAAGCAATTAAGGGATATTTTGAATATACACTAAATGATGATTATATGTGTTGAACAATAAAAAATAATAATCTATGTAAACACATAGTAATTAACAAAATCATGCATATTTAGAACAAAAATAATAATACAAAAAAGAATTGAATCCTCAGTCAAAATTATTCATTGAAAGAATCAAACCCCTGGCCTTCCTAATCTATACACTATATTTATGACACCCTACATCCAAGCAAGCTAAGTAACCTAGCTAGCTTTATATGAAGGGCCACACTCTCATTATTTTACAATTAAAAAAAAAAAAAAAAAAACTAGTCTACTAGCCACGTTCCACGCTCCATTAAGAGTCGGTGCATTACATGCACGAGTGGATTGAATCTGTGGGTGTAAAGAATTAAGAAAAAAAGATAGGGTGTGGATATTCAACATGTTGCATGAAAGTGAGGAATATTGCATGCATGCAGACTCATCATCTAGTCATCATCAAAAGCTAGAAACAATAATCTAAGCTAGGTAGGGTATAGTAGCTAGGCCCATCCAGCTAGCTCTAAAGCTAGCATGCATGGTTTATACGTTGGTGGATGGGATGGGTCAGTGTGCTGGGAAGAAAAGGGGTGAAGAATCTCTATGTAACTTCCCATTATCACTGATCTTCACTTTGCTCATCTTGTCTTCACACCAATGCAATTGCTCACCATTCTGCTCTTTCATTCTCAGAACCCTAGACACCACTTTCAGGTCTATTTCTGCCATCAATATCTCCAATTCTTCCTCCTCTTTTAACCTCCTTTTCCTCAAGCATTTCCCACCTGATTTTCTCATATCTTTCAACTTTGACTTTTTCTGCAAAATTTAATATAAAAGTTAGTGATCGATTTTTTTAATACAAATTAAACTCATGTAAATAACAATTCATGTAACAAAAAGGAGAAATCGTCCACTCTAAACGCATCTACGGAATTGTAACAAATTTTACTTGTGTGACCAGTTGAGATACTCATGTGTGCTCCATATCTCAATTATGTATGGATGGCATACATCTTTATATATTTAAGACTTGAAATATATATAAAATGTGCAATCTTAATTTATTATTATTCTACATATATACAATAAAAATTTGCATTGACTTACTCTTTTGTTTTCTCTCTTGAGGAGGAGGAGAAGAGTTGGATCAGCTGACCCTCTTGTATTTTTCTTGAAAAAAGATGCTATTATTTGGCAATGGCTCTCCTTGTCTGCTTTGAGAAAATTCATGAATGTTCTGATTGCTTCCTCCATTATTTGAAGAAATGAATCTGATGGAATCCTTGAGCAAAACCCTTCTTCTCTTTTCTCCTCATCCGAATCTTTTCAAATTTATAATCACAAATTTATATATATGTATACATATATACATAATAGAAAAAGAAAATGAAGAAAAAAAATTATCTAAAAGTTTGGAAAGACAGGATAAAAAGTAGGAAATCATTTTCACAAATCTCAATATTTCTACCAGAGGTTGAATCCTCAATCCCAAGGGCCCCACACCCAAATTAAACCCGACGGAGCATATAAATCATGGTAATTAAATGCCTCAACAGACAGGGCTAAATGTCAGTACGCACAAGAGATATGCTCACTTTGAGCATAATCCGCACTGCTGCTACTGAATTTCGAACCTTGATCTCTTCCCCCAAATACTACTTACTAAACTAATAAGCTAAACCCACGTGTACTTAGGAATCTCAATACTACCTAGACACAACTGATCCAACCAAATAAACCTATAGATCAGAGGAGGGATCACATGCACTAAGAAATTAACTTATTGGTTTCAAAAGTTAAACTCTCAAAAGCTGCTTAATTAAAGAGTATATATATATACCTCTATATTGAGGCACTTGTAGCAAGTTTGGAGCAATGCGGAGTCTCATCCTAGCGTAAACCTCAGGCCTCCTTCCATATTCATATGGCTCGGTTTCTATGTACCTTTGGAGATGGACTTGAAACTGTTGAAACTGCTGGGCAATATAGGCAGGGCATCCATGATCAGAATTGGAAGCCCTAAGGCGCTGGAAATACTTGTAGTTCCAGTTGAGAGCTTCCCATGTCCAGCATATTTGTGCCACATAAGCTCCCTCTAGTTCATTGTATGGGTTGTGTTGAAAATTCAGTGTTCTTTGTTTCTTTGGTGCAAGCTTGTACACAATCCTGTCTGATACTGATCTTGGATTTGATTTTATTGACCTAAGTGATTCTGAACAAAATTTCACAACAACTAAATAATTATTACAAAATTTGACTCTTGGGACTGTGAGACGGGTCAGATCAAAATGAAAAATGTAATAATAATCAGAAACAAAATATTGCTACTCATAGTACTTTTAAAGAAAAATGTAATACTTTTAAATTAAAATGTAAAATGTAATACTAAGTAGAAATGAAGTGTTCCTTATAAAGGAGGGTGCACTACTTTTAGAAAAAATGTAATAATTTTAAATTAAAATGTAAAAGTATTATGGAGTACATCTTTTCTTCAAAAATATTATACTTTCTCTTATTAGTAAATGACAATTTTTCCTTATTAATATTACATTTTTCAGTATAAATATTAAATTTTTATCTTGACCCGCCTTGTCTCACAGAAAAGCTAGGATCGGTAATACATTCTCACACAAATAAAATTTTTGCCTTATTACAAAATTTGGTTAGTTGATCCATGTGATTATTTAATTGGCAATTGATCCTAAAATACATATATATTGGGAATTTGAGAAAGATGAATGTATAAAATTAAATGGAAGTATATAACATTGCATGATCGAATTCAAACAAATTAAAACCAC
>CM008335.1:15145167-15157575 GCA_002525835.2 Ipomoea batatas | reverse complement strand
TTTCTAGAAATTATTTTTCAAAAAACATTTTCCAAATTTCCAAACGAATCCTAAGTATTACAATTTCTTTCATAAGTAACAATTCACATATAACTATTACAATATTTCAATTAGAATTACACTTTGTGAGTAAGAATTTTAGTTATAAGTATTACAATATTATCAATAATAACAATCATTTTATCCTAAATAATATCACAATTTTACATATAAATATTACATTATTTATTATAAGTAACAATTTATTTATTTCACATTGATATTAAATTTTCTATAATAAGTATTATGATTTCTATCATAAGTAATAGGCAATTATCCTCCTTTAAAAAGAAACAAAAAAAAAAAAAGATTAAAAAAAGAAACAAGTAATTATCTTAAATTTGACCTATCTCACAAATTATGATTCGTAGATCTGACACAAGTGTAACTCTATATTTTAATTTATTGTCAAGTGGCCCCACAAACCATTATAATTTTCGACTTTTTGATCCACAGGTCTTTGTGTTCTTACTGCATTCAATTCGTTTTTTAAAGAGAGGTTCGGAAATTTCCTTTCCTTTTGTCCGAAATGGCTGCGCTTTGGAGGCCCGGAAAGAGCTACCAAAGTGCCAGGCAAATTATGCTATGGACCGGGGTCCACCTTGCAAGGTGAATTCGAATTTATATTTATAATTTTATAACTCTATGTTAACAATTTTAAAACTCTATGTTCACAATTTATATATGTAATTTTAAAGTTTATGTTTACAATTTTAAAACTTTATGTTCACAATATAGAGTTATGATGAAATTGTGAACATAGAGTTATGAATTTGTGAACGAGTTATAAAATTGTGAATGTAAAGTTATAAAAATATGAACATAAAGTTATAAAATTATAAACATGAAATTATGAAATTATAAACATAGACCCGAGTTCACATTGTAAGGTGGACCCAAGATAGATCCGGGTCCATGGCATAACAACTGGCGAATGCCATACTTCCATCAATAAACGCGTACGTGGTCAGGCCGGATGACGACTTCTAACCAATTGCAAGGATTTTCTGTTCAAAGTCAAGCTTAATTTTCCACGTACCCATTATATTTATATTTTTAATTACTTTTTCCATCAATAAACGTGTGGAACAATCTAAACTAGAGCAGTAATATATCATTTTCGTAATTATGGACGTTCGCATTATTGCATCATATCTTTATCTAACTAATTAACAACATGAAGTAGCTCTCATATGCATTAAATTTCTGCTTTGAAAAATATTCGTAGGTCTTTAATGCAAGTTAAAACTATAATTCTACTTAATTTTAATTAACACATTATCAAATCATTAATTAATGACAAATTTCGAATGAACAAAAAAATAAAATAAAGGTAAGAAAGTAAAATCAGGCACACAACAATTGTTTACGCAATTCAGAGCTAAACTCTTACGTACGCGAGATAATTCACGTCAGCCCAATCCACTAGATGCTCACCAAGATTACAAGGGATTTGATTACAAAGGCCTTAGCCATAAAAATCAACTTTAATCTTGACAACATCTATTTTGGAGAGTTGCATGCATGCCGATATTTTTCAAACTTCAACACTGCTGAACCACCTTCAGGTAGACTGATACGGAACACTGTTGAACCACCTTCAAACAGACTGATACGGCGAGATCATCATTTTAACTTCATAAAATATGTTGATAAACTGTTTAATATAGAGAGACTAATCCTTCAAATAATACTCATGAAATCCGTAAGTAGAAATGATAGAAAATCAACCTTTTTATACTAGTTAACATGTAACCAACTTTCCAAAATAATGCGGACCAGAAATCCTTGAATAATTAACATCCACTCAATTTAAATCAGGCTGAAAAGCTGAATTAAACAGAAATCTGTTAGGCAATTTCGCTGATTGTACTGACTCAGTTCTAGATATGATCCAGGGAACAAACTACGAGCTTTGAAACATTCAAACTGAATTATTGACCAAACTAAGCTAAGGTGATATAAATAAAAAANAAAATAGCAGATATCAACACACCATCTGAAAGATAACCATGGTGTCACGCTGTAGGTCACACCGTGACCTCCAGCGTGACACCCTCCCGGTGGTGTTATCTGTCTTTTCCTTTGCTCCAATTCTCCGTTGAACTTGCTATGGTTTTGACCCTTCATTCTTGGCCAATTTTTGCTTGAATTCATCCCGAATTGTCTTCATTTTACGCTTCATCATGCCTAGGTCCCGGTTTTCAATCATTGTGCCATAAACACCTGAAATATACTTCGTTCTTGCACAAACACATAAAATCCACTTAAAAGTTAGTACAATTAAAGCATATTTATCGGTTAATTCACGGCTTATCACATGTTATTAGGCTTTGCTAAGAAGACCCATTAAAAACACCCGAATTCTCTTCCTCTTGTGACTGCACCTCTGGTTTTTTAGCTTCACATCCCACACTCATTGGAAAACCACACAATGATGTGTTTCCTTTATAGGAATCATTGTCAAATGTATCAAGTTGTCGACTGCGCGGGAACTCTCCATATAAAATTATAAATAATTATAGGAGAGGTTTAGTACTTCAAGAAATCCTAGCTTCGACATTTGCCAAGGAATCTTCCCAATCAGTTGATTGCAAGACATGTCTAATGCCTCCAGCAAAGTTAGGTTTCCCAGTGATGATGGTATATGGCCAGTCAGCCTGTTATGAGACAAATTAAGAAGCCGAAGAGAATAAAGGTTTCCTATGGAAACAGGAATCTCTCCATGGAACATGTTACTTGATAAGTCTATGCTCGTGTAAAGGTTTAGAATATTTACCACTGGCTGCTCTAACCCTTTCATGGTCTTGGTAAAAGAATTCGCCATTCCAGTATGTTAGGATTAAATCAGAAGTAATAATGCAGCAAATAATGTGCAGGCAAAGGTCCCCATGAAATTAGACACCTACTAGTATAAGAAAGTATTGTCCAAGATCTGCCTTCCAGTAAAGAAACTGCTCTGGAAAGGTCCGACAAATCTTGGCATAATGCTTTTTAATCTATTAGACATGGACTTTAATTTGTTATAATCTTATAATTAACATTACACAAGCTAATAGAGGGGAATTGAGATACTCTTTATGAGATTGGGGACCAATCAAGGTGATAATTGTGTCATTGAAATTCTCGCACATGGCTCCTGTTTGAAAGAATTCCAAATTAAAGCCATATTGTTCCAGAGAGATTGGAACTCCATGTTGGTTGTTGGAGATGTCTAGGGCCTCAAGCAAAGTTAGATCTCCGAGTGATGAAGGTATATATACGCCCCGTCAGTCTGTTGTGAGACAGATTAAGAAGCCGAAGAGTATAAAGTTGATTTCCTATGGAAACAGGAATCTCTCCATGTGGAACATGTTACTTGATAAGTCTATGCTCATGTAAAGATTTAGAATTCGTGTCACGGACCGCTCTAACCCTTTCACCACTAGCACTACGGAGCTATCTTCTTCAAAAGAGAATTTGCCTATTTTGTATGTTACTAGTAAGTCAGAACTAATATTATTTATAATCCCAGTAAAATGTAGCAAATAATACTTAGGCAGAGGTCCACNTAAGTTATCATTAGCATTGCACTTTTTATCCTTTTATTAACTTTTCGTGCTCACTTTTTTGTCCTTAAGCTATACTAAAGTTGCAAATTTAATCCCAAATGTTTTGTTAGTAGAGAGACAAAAAGTGCAACACTAATAATAGCTTAGGGACGAAAAATATAATTTTCAATAAGTATTATAATTTTTAATTTTTATTATAAATAATAAGTAGCTATCATAAATTCGACATGTTTCACGGATTAAGATTCATATATATGTGACTCTATATTTTGTTGTCAACAATGAGGCCTCGCAAACCATTACAATATTTTTCGACTTTTTGACCCAGAGGTCTTTGTGCTTTTTTTTTTTTTTTTTGAAGGGAGGTCTTTGTGTTCTTACTGCATTCTTTTCCAAAAGAGAGGTTTGGAAATTTCCATTCCTCTTGTCTGAAATGGGCTGCGCTTTGGAGTCCCGGAAAGAGCTGCCATACTTCCATTAATAAAGGCAATTTATATCATGGACTAAGATCCGCGTAACATTATGAATCATAAATTAAAATAAAATTAAAATTTATACTTGTAAAGTACATAATTTCATAACATAGAACACAAAATATCACAATACAAAACATATAGCACATCATTATGAACTCAGTTGGATTGAAAAGACGAGATACAAAATTCATACTCATAAGATACAAGATTTTATAATACAAGACACAAAAAATCATAACACAGATACATACACATGCTATATATTTACTTATTTTTCAAATATGATTTAGGTATATATAATTTTTGTTAATAGTACAAAATTTCACAATACAAGACACATAAATTTATAATATAATATATCATCACTGATTTGTTCCAAGTACAGAATTCACTCATAAGGTACATAATTTCATTACATAAGATACAAAAAGTCAAAACACAAAATACAAACACATGAACCAGAGTACATAATGTAGTGTGAATCGCGATCCATTATACAAGGGTTGATCAATAAACGCGTACGTGGTGACTGGTAAGGCCGGATGACGACTTCTAACCAATTGCAAGGATTATTTTCTGTTCAAGTCAAGCTTCATTTTTCACTTACCCATTTTATATTCTTAATTACATACTTTTCCATCAATAAACGTGTGGAACAATCTAAACTAGAGCAGTAATATATTATTTTCGTAATTTTGGACGTTTGCATTATTGCATCATATCTTTATCTAACTAACAAGAGTAACAATCAATTTTGGTCCATAAGTATTAGCAAAATGACAGTTTTGATCTACATGTTTAATGTTTACTAATTTTTATGAACGATTATTATTTTAGTACTAATTTTCATCCATGACTATTGTTTTAGTGTCAAAATTCATCACGCTGGTCACCCATCCATTTAAGACATGCCGAAATTTAAAAATTTTAAGGGTATTTTCGTCTTTTTCAATTAAGATACCAATTTGAGCATGTATAAAGATATTTAAGTCCTAAGATCGATCTAACTTGCAATTATCCTCCTCATCCTACCTTAATTTGCGGAGGAGAATTATGAATTATGATCGATTTTAGTGCTTAAATTCATTTATTCATGCTCAAATTGGGATCTTAATTTGAAAAGGACGAAAATACCTTTCATAATTTCATATTTCGGCATGCTTTAAACAAAGCGGTGACCGGCGTGATAAATTTTAGCACTAAAACAATAACCGTGGATAAAAATTGATAAAAATTAAACATATCGATCAAAACTGTCATTTTGTTAATACTTGTGGAACCAAAAATTGGCATTTGCTCTAACTAACAACATAAAGTAGATCACATATGCACTAAATTGCTGCTTATTTAAGAAAGCTAATGTTATAGAAGAATCTGTGTAGCTCAGTCAAAACACAGGCACTAATATTGATCCTGGTATTGAAAAAGATCGTGGATCTTGAATGCACAAGAAAAATCTAAGGTTTCTACTTAATTTTAACAAAATTATTTATTTAGATTAGTTATTGGATCCATAAATAAATAAATAACGAGAAACAAAAAAAGAACCAGACACCAAGAAATTGTTTAGACCAGGTGCACATTAAGTTTCAACAACTGACGCACCTTAAGCACACAAACCACGTACTTTAAGAAGGCAAACCACACACCAAAAGTAAAAAAAAAAAAAAAATGCACCTAAAACTTTGATGCACCTTAAGTTCTCAACTGTGGAATTGGCGCACGGAAACTATGCACCTTAAGTTTGACCAATATGCAAAAAGATCAAAATGCCACAGCGTTATTTTTAAAATCTGTGTTCAATCTGGATAAATTAATTTTAGCGAGATCATTGACTATCATTCAACCGCATCTTTCACTTGGCCTGGACACATTCACAACATTTGATCTCTATTTTATATGTGTGTATGTGTGTGTGTGTGTGAGGACGGGTAGCCAAGGAGAGAACTAAGAACAACTCATAGCCGTCCACGTGTCCAAATTTATTGGATAAAAAACACTTGTTTATTTTTTTTAAAAATGTGGTGGCATTTTCATAAATAATTGAACATCGAAGTCCAAGTTAATTATGTTCCTGTTTGGTAAATAATCAGTTTATCAGCCAATTTTAGCTTATTTGACCACTATTAGTTGGTAAATAATAAGCTTTTTGTAACTCCAAAATGCTAAAATTCAAAAGGATACTCAAAGCAGCCTTTTCAATTAGCTTTTTGAGAAAAGAAATTATACCAAACAGTTATCAGCTAACAACTAATTTATCAAACAACTTTTTACAATCAGCCAATGTTATCAACAAATCATACCTTATAACCCAAGCAGCCAACCCAATCAGCTAACAGCCATTTACCAAACATGGCCTATGTTAAAATTGCAAGTAACAGTTTCATATAATGTAATTAAAATGTACACTGAGCATCAATATTAAGTACACTTAACTTTATCATTAGTTACACCAAGGTAAATTACTTGTAACTGAAAATAGTTGCACTTGTAAGTTATTTGACTTGCACTTTATACTTGCAAACTTGAACCAGTTACTTGCACTTGCAACACATTTTACTTGAACCAATGTTCAAGTTATTTACGAAAATGTCACCGCGTCGCTTTTAAAAATTACATCTGATTCGTTGAATTTGGACACGTGGACAGTTGTGAGTGATTCTGATTTCTCTCCTAGAAAATCGTTCTATATATATATATATATATATANCTTCAGTCAAATATTAAAAAATTTAAATTATTCTCCAAAAAATTAGTCAATTTCTAGAAATTATTTTTTAAAAAACATTTTCCAGATTTCCAAACGAATCCTAAGTATTACAATTTTTTTCATAAGTAACAATTCACATATAAGTATTACAATATTTAAATTAGAATTACACTTTGTGAGTATAAGAATTTTAGTTATAAGTATTACAATATTATCAATAATAACAATCATTTTATCCTAAATAGTATCACAATAACAATCTTTGGAGGCCTGGAAAGAGCTGCCAAAGTGCCGGGCAAATTATGCTATGGACCCGGGTCCACCTTGCAAGGTGAACTCAAGTTTATGTTCATAATTTTATAACTTTATGTTCACAATTTCTTCTCAAAAAAAAAAATGTTCACAATTTTAAAATTCTATGTTTACAATTTATATATGTAATTTTGAATTTTATGTTCACAATTTTAGAACTCTATATTCACAATATAGAGTTATGAAATTATGAACGTAGAGTTATAAAATTGTGAATATAGAACTATGAAATTGTGAACATAGAGTTATAAAAATGTAAACGTGGAGTTATAACAATATGAATATGGACTGGAGTCCACCTTGCAAAGGCAAATTATTGCATGGACCATGGTCCACACAGCTGTGTGGACCAAAAATAAAATGTACATTATTTTTATACTGAAGGTACATTATTTTTGTACTGTAGGTACATTATTTGACAATATATATCAAATAATGTAACTTCAGTATAAAAATAATGTACCCTAAAATAATGTACCTACAGTATAAAAATAATGTACCTTCAGTACAAAAATAATGTATTTTTTATTTTTGGTCCACACAGCTGTGTGGACCATGATCCATGTAATAATGATTGCCTTGCAAAGTGGATTCGGTAAGGTGAACCCGGGTCCATGACATAACAACTTGCCAATGCCATACTTCCATCAATAAACGCGTACGTGGTCAGGCCGTATGACGACTTCTAACCAATTGCAAGGATTTTCTGTTCCAAGTCGAGCTTAATTTTCCACCTACCCATTATATATATTTTTTTGATTTTTAATTACTTTTTCCATCAATAAACGTGTGGAACAATATAAACTAGAGCAGTAATATATCATTTTCGTAATTATGGACGTTTGAATTATTGCTCATATCTTTATCTAACTAATTAACAACATGAAGTAGCTCTCATATGCATTAAATTTCTGCTTTGAAAAATATTTGTACGTCTTGAATGCAAGTTAAAACTGTAGTTCTACTTAATTTTAATTAACACATTATCAAATTATTAATTAATGATGAATTTCGGATGAACAAAAAAATAAAATAAAGGTAAGAAAGTAAAATCAGGCACACAACAATTGTTTACGCAGTTCGAAGCTAAACTCTTACGTCCGCGAGGCAATTCACAAACCTAATCCACTATATGTTCACCAAGATTACAAGGGATTTGATTACAAAGGCCTAAGCCATAAAAACCAACTATAATCTTCACAACATCTATTTTGGAGAGGTACATGCATGCCGATATTTTCAAGCTTCAACACTGCTGAACCAGCTTCAGGCAGACTGATACGGAACACTGCTGAACCACCTTCAAGCAGACTGATACGGAACACTACTGAACCACCTTCAAGCAGACTGATACGGTGAGATCATCATTTTAACTTCATAAAATATGTTGATAAACTGTTTAATATAGAGAGACTAATCCTTCAAATAATATAATACTCATGAAATCTGTAAGTAGAAATGATAGAAAATCAACCTTTTTATACTAGTTAACATGTAATCAACTTCTCAAAATAATGTTGACCAGATATCCTTGAATAATTAACCTCCACTCAATTTAAATCAGGCTGAAAAGCTGAATTAAACAGAAATCTATTAGGCAATTAAGCTGACTGTATGTACTGACTCAGTTCTAGAACGCTGCAGGATATGATTCAGGGAACAAACTGTGAGCTTTGAAACATTCAAACTGAATTATGGACCAAACTAAGCTAAAGTGATATAAATAAAAAAGTTTGACAAATAGTTTAATTAGCCAACTAAAATACTAATGTGCATCATTTTTGCATTTACATGCTTATTTAAGAAATCTAAGGTTATAGAAGAATCCGTGTAGCTCAGTCAAAACATAGGCAATTAGGCATGCACTAATGTTGATTCTGTAGGTATACTTCTTTTAACTCATCAAATGGAGAAATTTATATTATGGGTTGTGGTTTCCGTACGTGATGGTAGTAAATACTTGGGGTTCTTTAGGATGTTTAGAGGAATAGAGGATTGCACTATTACATCTAAAAACCCACATAACAAACCACACATATGGAAATTCTCTAATTTCATGGTTGATGATAAAAAAAAAACTGATTGTTGTACGTAAATAGTCAAGGGTAGTAATATCATGAAAAGAGTGGTTGAGCTAGATCTCTATTCCGTAAGGAATGAAAGAGTCGGGGAACGGGTGTGTCAATGCCACCTGGATCATTAGTACAAAAGAGCACATTACTTACACGTGTAAAAGAATTTTCGCTACACCTCTACATGTGTGACGGATGAAGTTGACTGGAAAGGGTATAGGCTATCTGCAACATCCATCGAGGGTGTCGCGGAAAGCTTACAAATTAATATTATTAAATTTTTTAATAAAGACTTTCCGCGACATCTGCTACAGGGTGGGTGTCGCGGAAAGTACCCATTTTTTTTTCTTATAATAACTTTTCGCGTCACCCTCTCGCGAAAATAAATTTTTAATTTTTAATTTAATTTAAATTTTTAAAATTACCTAATTTTATTTATTCAAAACTTCTACAGAATTTTCCAAAATCAAACTATCTATTCAGTATTCACAATGATATTTTCAACCCAACACAAATAACTATTAACAGAAATTTCATCACAGTATACTTCACAATTAATAACGAACACAATATACTTATATCAATCAATAATAATAAAGATAATGTGTAATCCAAATAAAATTACACGCACTCTTCTATAAAATATTTTGCCCACAACTCTCGAACTTCATCTATTTTGTTCGTTAGGTGGCTTCTCCCAATGTCTTAAAAAAAATTTGAGTCATTTCCATTTTTGGTCCTACTGTTATTGGGACATTGCCAATTTTAGTCCACTTCATTAATTTTTGCCACGGATGACTGAATTAGGTGAGTTTTGAAAGTCGATGGACCACATTTAGTGAAATTGAAAGTCAAAATGCAAAATTGAGAATGAGCAATAATCGAGGGACCATTTTGAGAAAAAACTTTGAATTATTATTAAGAAATGATTTTGTCAGCATTATAAAATATAGAATAAATAATAAAGAAATAGAAATAAGTGCTCAAAATTAATAAAGTCGGATTTATAAATAGAATATGAATATACAGTAACAAATAGCTAAGAAAGAAACATAATGAAAGGATGGAATAGTGACGTTAGAGAACGTAGAGACGACATTAGTGAAAATGAATGTAAAGAAACTTTGGAGATTAATTAGGTTTAAAATACAAGATCTAACAAAATAATATAAACATAGGAGTTGTAGAATATAATATGGAGTAAGTGAGTAACTCTTATGAATTATAAATGATTGTTCGTTAAAAGCTAAGTTTGATAAAATATATATAGAATAGCTAATGAAGAAATTGAAATAAATGATAAATATAAAATCAAAAAGAAATACTTTGTAGTTAAGAAAGAAACATAATGAAGGGTACGGTTGGAATAGTCACATTTGAAAATGGAACTTTGGTCTGGCGATTAGACAATCTAACTAATAGATTATTGAATGTGTCACCTTCATATTAACCTAGCCTAGCGTCCGATCTCCTCATCAACAAAAATTAATTATTTTTTCACTTTTTTTTTCTTACAATCATTCCCTCTAAATCCGCTATATATAGGATCACATAGAAGCATTGCTTCTTAATAACGCTCTTATCAACCATTTTGTTTGAATTATACTATTAATTAAACCATGATGAGAATCTTCATTTTCACTCTTCTTTTTCACATCATTTGTTTGCTTGCACAAAACACCGCACCCTTACATGCAAGCAAAGAAGCTGAAGCTCTCTTACAATGGAAGATCAATGGCCTATCATCATCATCTACTTCTTTACTGGATTCTTCCTGGTCTGTCAACAACCTCACAAATGTGTGCAGTTGGGAGGGCATCATCTGCAACTCCGCTAGTTCGGTTTCAGAGCTGAATCTTCCTCATGGAAACATCAGAGGTACACTTGAGTCACTTGCTTTTTCTTCACTTCCTAATCTTACTCGCATTGATCTCAAGAACAATAGTTTCAGCGGAGTGATACCATCTGCTATCTCCAGCCTCCTTAAGCTCATTTTTCTGGACTTGAGCAATAACAACTTCACGGGGGCAATACCAGTAGAGGTTGGGCAGTTGACAGAACTCAGGTACTTTAGTTGTTTCAGAAACTTATTGGAGGATGTGATTCCATTTGAAATTAGCAATCTTCAAAACCTGAGGTACCTGGATCTGGGAGTGAATAATCTGAAAACTCCGGATTGGTCTAAATTCCATGCTATGCCTTTGTTGTCGCATCTCAACCTCCGTGCTAATGACTTCACTTTGGATTTTCCAAAAGACTTGATAACAAGTTGCCCAAACCTGTCTTACCTTGACTTGTCAAAAAATCATTTTACCGGCCAAATTCTAGTGTCTGTATTTTCCAAACTACAGAAGCTAGAGCATCTTAATCTTGGTCAAAATTTCTTCCGAGGGCCTTTTCCCATTAGTCTTACTAACTTGTCAAGTCTTAAATTTCTTCGCCTTTCATACAACAACCTTTCTGGTACAATTCCACATGAAATTGGCTCCATCACCAGTCTTCAAGTACTGAAATTGTACAATAATTCATTTCTTGGGAATATTCCACCTTCCATAGGAAATCTCAAACATCTTCAGTATCTTGGTCTTGGATTTAATCTACTTAATTCAACAATTCCAGTTGAAATTGGCTCCATGAATAGCCTTCGGGTACTACAGCTACAATTTAATTCATTTCAGGGGAAGATTCCGCCTTATGGCACAAATCTTGAAATCTTGTATCTATATAATAACTTTCTAACAGGCGAGTTGCCTCCCAGCTTTTCCAATCTTTCCAAACTAGTTGAGTTACATTTAGGTTTCAATAGACTTTCAGGTGAGTTAGTACCACACCTCATTGCCAACTGGACACAATTAACTTCCTTGTATATACATAGCAATAATTTCTCTGGAAGAATCCCCTCTGAAATTAGTTTATTGACGCAACTTCAATATCTTTCCCTGTCTAGTAACCAGCTTTCAGGTTGCATTCCCTCAAACATTGGGAATTTGAAAAAGTTGTCTAAACTTTACCTTGACAAAAACCACCTCTCTGGTCCAATTCCTCCAGCAATTGGAAATTTGTCAGAGCTTGTTGTGCTAGATCTTTCACATAACTATCTTAGTGGATCAATACCACTAGATGTTGGACATTTAACATCACTATCTCGTGTTTACATAAATTCCAACTTGCTTCATGAACCTGCAGATACCTTATCAATCTTTTGCAATGTCACGTCCCTTTTATACCTCTTTCTAGCAGTCAACAAA
>CM008335.1:15062003-15076449 GCA_002525835.2 Ipomoea batatas | reverse complement strand
GGTATATGCCCCGTCAGCCTCTTGTGAGACAGATTAAGATCGAAGCCGAAGAGTATAAAGTTGATTTCCTATGGAAACAGGAATCTCTCCATGGAACATGTTACTTGATAACCCTTTCACCACTAGCATAGCTGAGCTATCTTCTTCGAAAGAGAATTGGCCTATTTTGTATGTTACTAGTACGTCAGAACTAATATTATTTATAATCCCAGTAAAATGTAGCAAATAATACTTAGGCAGAGGTCCAGTGAAATAATTGTTGGAGAGATCAAAAACTCTCAACCTAGGGAAGGGAAGCTTGGTGGTAGGATTTGCAATCACTCCATGAAAATGATTTGATCTTAAGATGAGCACCATCAATTGTGGAAGAGCATCTAACCAGTGTGGGAATGAGTCATTTAACTTGTTGTTTCCGACATCAAGGACTTTGAGAATACTATTCTACAGTGAATGGGACCCGAAAGTTGGTTATCTCTCAACAGAATATGATGAAGTTGTGTCAATAAACTAATTTCAGAGGGAATGATTCCAGTGAGATTATTCTTATGCATAAACAAGGAAGTTAATTGTGTCCAGTTGGCAATGAGGTGTGCTGCTAACTCACCTGAAAGTCTATTGGAAGATAAATGTAACTCAACTAGTTGTGAAAGATTAGACATACTGGGAGGCATCTCGCCTGTTAGAAAGTTATGGCTTAGCTTCAAGTACTCAAGATTTGTGCATAGCCCAAGTTCAAAGGGAATCATAGAATTCAGTTGATTTCTTCTGAGAGATAGATACTTAAGATGTTTTAGGGTTCATATGGAAGGCGGAATCTTCCTCTGAAATGAATTTTTGGACAATTTCAGTACTTGAAGACCGGTGATTGAACCAATTTCTTCTGGAATTGTGCCAGAAAGGTCGTTGTTTATTTTCATTTTCAGTAATGTCACTATTCCATCTCGTTATGTTTGTTTTTTAAATTTGTCTTACGATGTACAATTAGACAAAATATTCTCTTCTAATTAGTAATTGGCAATTGATATAATTCTGGATAATGGTCAACTCAAATGTGTTTACTGTTGTTAATTTTTTGTATTAATGTTAATTCACATGTTATTTATGTTCATCATGAACCAAAGTAAATTATGGTTAAATGGGAATGCAAAATAAATGGGAACATAGTTCAAAAAAATAAAGGGGAACATGATGGGCCATGCACAATGCTTTAGGTGTGCTTTAATTTGTATTCTGATAAAACAAAGTGCAAAGCAAAAATGGGAACATGAGCTAAAGTACGTATGTTGTGTATTCTCTCACAAATCAAAATGCAAAATAAAAGGGAACCGGGTCACACTTGTGTGAGACCGCCTCACGGATCCTTATTCGTGAGAGGGATCGGGACGGGTCGAAGCAACATGCAAATGTCAGACTTAAATGTGCAAATGTCATATTTATATGCCCAAATATAATACTAATCAGTAATACAATTTTTATTACTTATAAGAGAAAAAGTATTAAATTTTTTATAATAAGTAATGTTAACAAGTACTCATTACTTATAAGGGAAAATGTAATATTTTTGAGGAAAAATGTAATACTTTTAAATCGAAATATAAAAGTATTGTATTTTTCCTTAAAAGTATTACATTTACCTTTATAAGTAATAAAAATTTTATTCTTGATTCGTATTACATTTGAACATATAAGTATGAAACTTGTGCGTATAATTGTATAAGTATCATATTTTTATCTTGATCCAATTCGACCCGACCCGTTTCACGGTGAGACGGTCTCACACAAATTTTTGCCAAAGGAACAAGATGTNCCACGTACCTAAACAACGTCGTTTTGAACATTGTAAACTAATCGTCCGTTTTTTTTTTGTTCGGCCGGTCTCTGTATTTATGTTAATATTCTGTGTATTTCAGGCAATCATTCTGTGTATTCTAGGCAACTGTTCTGTGTATTCTAGGCAACTGTTATGTGTATTCATGTTAGTAACACATGTTGTGATGTGTTTGTGCATTCGAATGTTTAGGATGATGAGTTCTGTGTATTTTATGTAAATATTCTGTGTATTTATGTTATTAACACAGGTTGTGATGTGTTTGTGCATTCGAATATTAGGAGGATGAGTTCTGTGTATTTTGTGTCAGTATTCTGTGTATTCTGGGCAAATATTTTGTGTATCCTAGGCAAACATTCTGTGTATTCTATATAATGATTATGTGTATTATAGATAATGAATTCCCTAGAGTCATTCGCTTCCGCGCCCACTAACATCTGTGTATTTTGTGTCAATATTATGTGTATTCTAGGCAAACATTCTGTGTATTCTAGGCAAACGTTCTGTGTATTATATCTATGAAAAGTTTGTCTGAGTTTTGTTTACTTACTAGTTTTGGCAGTATACCAGATTAGGAAAAGGCTGAAAACAACATACTTAATATTAATGTGTGCATGCATATCTATGAATTAAGAATTGCTATTTTTTTTTATTTTGAACTTTAGAATTTTAAATGTTTAATTGAATTTTAATAAATTTTGTGTGAATTAGGTATTTTAATGAATTAAGTGTCTTGATTACGAATTAGGTACTTTGATTTCAATTTAAATTATCTAATTAATATCGTTTCTAAATGTGTCCATCATCGATTATCCATATTAGATTAGTATTTTATCAATTGACATATATGAATCGAAGTTGGATGTATGAGAAATGCACTACACTCAAATATATGGGGATTCCGTTTATACAATATGCCAAAGAAAATAAAAGTAAAAAAGTAGAAGAATATATGGTGTGCCCGTGTTAAGATTGTAAAATTTTGAGAAACTTTTGTAGTACGAAAATATTACTCCCACAAATAACAAGCATAGAGACGTTTGGTTTAGTTTGAGTCGTGCAAACACAAATCTGGTTTTCTGAGAGCAAATTGTAGGTTGTAAGGTACGTCATGTTGGCATACACAAACCCGCGAGAGAGCCTCTATTCTTTACGAAAAGAGGGACGCGGATGTTATTAAAAAAATAAAAAAAGGTATCTATGACCCGTTTAGCGTAGAAAGGGTTACGAATACCCTTAAAAAAATAAAAATCATCATAGCATTAAGTAGAGATTGTTTCCAAGAAAAAGAAACTGAAGATGTTTTAGGCTTCCTTGTCACGCATCCAATTTATTCTGGAATTGTGCCAGAAAGCTAGGGTTGTAATTTGAAAGGCAAAGAAATTTAAGGCTGGACAATTTGGTAAGACTGAGTAATGAGAAAAGCTTATCATCAAGATCAAGATGCTTCAAGTTCTGTACACATACAGACTCTGGGTAAAATTGTTTTTTGAGAAATTAAGGTAAGACAGATTGATGCACACCACTCTTTTAGTCTACAATCACAAATTAAAGCCATGTGAAATAATGCCACAACTTATAAATTCTTAGTATGTAATAGAAAATGTGTTTGAAGAAGTTGAAATACCTAGCTCTATGACTATACAAATTTAATTTAATTTGTTCTTCAATTCTTCTGGCATGTCTTCTTGGAAGTATTTTTGGAACCCTTTCCTCTCTTCCAGGTGAGTTTTCTTAGCAACCAGTTGAATTTTTCATATCTTAGAGCAAAATATCCCACACAAACTCCAAATGAAAATGCACAACAGTACCCTATTATCACGCTCTGCCAAGAAGACCCATTAAAAAAACTTGAATTCTCCTCCTCCTCTTGTGACTGCACCTCTGGTTTATTAGCTTTACATCCCACACTCATTGGAAAACCGCACAATGCTGTGTTTCCCATATAGGAATCATTGCCAAATGTATCAAGTTGTCCACTGAACAGGTATCTCTCCATATAAATGATTATAGGAGAGGTTTAGTACTTCAAGAAATCCAAGCTTCGACACTTGCCAAGGAATCTTCCCAATCAATTGATTGCAAGACATGCCTAATGCCTCGAGCAAAGTTAGGTTTCCTATAGAAATAGGAATCTCTCCATGGAACATGTTACTTGATAAGTCGATGCTCGTGTAAAGGTTTAGAATATTTACAACAGACTGCTCTAACCCTTTTACCACTAGCGTTGCAGAGCTCTGGTCTTGGTAAAAGAATTTGCCATTCCAGTATGTTAGGAGTAAATCAGAAGTAATGTTATTTATAATCCCAGTAAAATGCAGCAAATAATATGCAGACAAAGGTCCTGTGAAATAATTGTTGGAGAGGTCAAAAACTCGCAACCTAGGAAAGGGAAGCTTGGTGGTAGGATTTCCAATCACTCCATGAAAATGATTAGATCTTAAGACTTCTGGAATGAGAATTCCTTGCTAAAATTTCCTATACACTTAGGAATTACACCATTCAAGTAATTGGTGCTCAAGCTAAGAAAATGAAGTTGGCTTGCATTGCACAGTGATTCTGGAATATCTCCATGAAACTGATTCCTATAGAGACTCAATATCCTTAGACTCCTGATGTTTCCCAAGCATTCTGGAATAGGCCCATTCAGTTTGTTATTTGCTAGAGAAAGTAGTCCAAGTGATATGAGATTGCAAATGACTAAAAAGGTCTGGGGTCCATGAAGCAAGTTGGAATTTATGGAAAATGCAGATAGAGATGTTAAATATCCTATTTCCCATGGTATTGATCCACTAAGATTGTTTTCTTAAAGTTGCTAGAAATCACACAGGTATATCTGTGACACAGAGAAAGTATGCTTTAGATTTACTACTTGATGTAGGCTTTCTTGAAGCAAACCTGTAAGATGCCCCATGGTGCAGACAAACAAGCTTTCCAAAAGTGATGGTGCAGCCTTGGAAGATTCACCCAATACAGTAGATTAGTAGAAAAGCTTCTATATCGAACTATCACCACGCCTGACATTTGCTTTGTTGTAGAGCAACTGTCTCAGTTCTTGGATAGTCATACTACTCTCCACTTGCAAGCAGCCCACAGAGTACTGAGGTATGTACATCAAAAGTTGTACTGTCTTGGGTAGGGCTTATTTTTCCCCTAAAAAGTCCAGCTTGAAAATGAGTGGTTTTGCTGATTCAGACTGGGTAGCTTGTCCTGATACAAGGATATCTGTAACTGGTTTTTGTATATTCCTGGGAGATGTCTTAGTGTCCTGGAAATCCAAGAAGCAAAGCACTGTTTGTAGGTCATCTTCTTAAGTTGAATACAGAGCTCTTGCCCTTGCTACCTGTGAGATGCAATGGCTATTCTATCTTCTTGAAGTTCTGGAAGTCCATTTAGAAGAGGTAGTTGTGTTGTTTTCTGACAATAAGTCTGCCATTGCTATGGCAGAAAATCCATTCTTTCATGAGAGAACTAAACATATAGAGATTGATTGTCATTTGATAAGAGAGTAGATAGGTTCAGAAAGGAGTAATCAAGCTATTACATATTCCTACTAAAAATCAAACAGCAGATGTCCTAACTAAATTAAACCTCTACAGCCAATAATGTTATTTCAAAAGTTTGTCTTTAATTCTGGGGCTTCATTCCATGTACACTAGCTCCAGCTTGAGGGGGTATTAGAGGACTAAATAGCATAGCGGTTAGTCTAGCAGTTAGTCTGTTAGAATTAGTTAGGATATTATTCCTGCTGGTAGTTACTCACTCACTGTTATCATACTGTTATATAAACATGTTTCATAGCTGATGTATTAGATGATGAAGTTGTGAATATTCAATACACAGTTTTTCTTCTTCCACTCCCAAATTGTATATTCGTGATACAATTTGTGACCATAGACATAATTTAATTTGAGCAAAAATCAAATTGAATTTGTCATTTATTAATGTTCATTTTCACAGTATAAATGTGTTGAAGTAAAATTCTATTCATAGAAATTTAAGAGTAATGCGCAATTCTTTTCAAGTTATAGCTATAATAAGATCACTCGATGAAGTTTAACCTGTAACTAGTTTCAATCCCGTTCTTGGGATTGTTTGACTTAAAAACAAGAAAAAAAAAACAAAAAAAAAAAAACAAAAAAAAAATTATCTCGTCTACTAATTTGAAAAGATCAAGCCCACATAAGAAGACTTCAAACCAAGGCAAGTACTTTTTTTCCAAGTCAAGTTTGACTTGAATGTGTCAATCTTGAAAGAAACTTAATCCAATATGACTAAGGTAAATTATATTTTGTGATTCCAATTTCCAACATGCAAAAGACTGAGATAAATAACTTAAATTTGAAAGTTTATGGTTATTACTGGAACTGTCCAACTAATTAACTTGATTAGGTTGCTCGTTTTGATTTTTAAAAATGCTTAGTGCTTATTGTGAGAATCAGATTCACAATCTCTTGGTCGGTTATTGGATCTCCGCCTATAACAAGAAAGTATTTTTTTTTTTTATCTAATTTCTGTAGAATACAGATCTTTTGCCTACGTACTCTTGAACAATATTCTTTTTTTTTTATTTGGAGTAAAAATTTAAATATATAGTGATCATATATACACATTTAATATTTATATATTTTAGTAAACATTTGTGTGAGACAACATATCCATGCATGTGATACAAATCGGGTTATAGACAACTGAGTGTAAGTATCGCAATTTCAGTTATAAGTATTAAAATACGTAATATTTATCATTACTAACAATTAAATTTATTTTAAATAGTATTGCAATTTTACATTTGAGTATTACTACAATATTTATCATAAGTAACGATTTATTTTTAATTCAAATTGGTATTAAATTTTCTACAAATATGTCCGTTTGGAAACAAGAAATTTTTCCGAATTTTCCTATATTTGGGTATTCCAAGAAAATAAGATCAAATGAATATGCATTCTGATTAGCAGAGGAAGGAAAAAAAAAGCCCAATTTGACATGTAAATTTTTAATTGAAAGACATTTTTTAAATTTTTATTTTCCCATATTATTTATCTTCTTTTATTTCATTTCGATCTAGTTTCCAACGCATTATTACCACCACCATCACACAACCGCACCACCACCATCACCACACAACCGCACCACCACCATCACCACCTACCACACCACATCGACCACAACCACTGCCACCACCACACCTTATTATTATTATTATTATTATTATTATTATCTTCAGTCAAAGATTAAAAAATTGAATTATTCTCCAGAAAATTAGTCATTTTCTAGAAATTATTTTTCAAAAAACATTTTCCAAATTTCCAAACGAATCCTAAGTATTACAATTTTTTTCATAAGTAACAATTCACATATAAGTATTACAATATTTAAAATAGAATTACACTTTGTGAGTATAAGAATTTTAGTTATAAGTATTACAATATTATCAATAATAACAATCATTTTATCCTAAATAGTATCACAATTTTACATATAAATATTACATTATTTATTATAAGTAACAATTTATTTATTTCAAATTGATATTAAATTTTCTATAAGTATTATGATTTCTATCATAAGTAATAGGCAATTATCCTCCTTTAAAAAGAAAAAAAAAACAAGTAATTATCTTAAATTTGACCTATTTCACGAATTAGAATTCGTAATGATCTGACAAAAGTGTGACTCTATATTTTATTGTCAAGTGGCCCCACAAACCATTATAATATTTTCGACTTTTTGATCCACAGGTCTTTGTGTTCTTACTGCATTCAATTCGTTTTTTAAAGAGAGGTTTGGAAAGAGCTGCCAAAGTGTCGGGCAAATTATACAATGGACCCGGGTCCACCTTGTAAGGTGAACTCAAGTTTATGTTAATAGTTTTATAACTTTATGTTCACAATTTTAAAATTTTATGTTTACAATTTATATATGTAATTTTGAATTTTATGTTCACAATTTTAGAACTCTATATTCACAATATAGAGTTATAAAATTGTGAATATAGAGTTATAAAACTGTAAACGTGGAGTTATAACAATATGAATATGAAGTTATAAAATTATAAATATAGATCCAAGTCCACCTTGCAAAGTGGATTCCATAAGGTGAACCCGGGTCCATGACATGACAACTGGCCAATGCCATACTTCCATCAATAAACGCGTACGTGGTCAGGCCGTATGACGACTTCTAACCAATTGCAAGGATTTTCTGTTCCAAGTCAAGCTTAATTTTCCACATACCCATTATATATATATTTTTAATTACTTTTTCCATCAATAAACGTGTGGAACAATCTAAACTAGAGCAGTAATATATCATTTTCGTAATTATGGACGTTTGAATTATTGCATCATATCTTTATTTAACTAATTAACAACATGAAGTAGCTCTCATATGCATTAAATTTCTGCTTTGAAAAATATTCGTACGTCTTGAATGCAAGTTAAAACTATAGTTCTGCTTAATTTTAATTAACACATTATCAAATTATTAATTAATGATAAATTTCGAATGAACAAAAAAATAAAATAAAGGTAAGAAAGTAAAATCAGGAACACAACACTTGTTTACGCAATTCGGAGCTAAACTCTTACGTCCGCGAGGCAATTCACATCAGCTCAATCCACTAGATGTTCACCAAGATTACAAAGGATTTGATTACAAAGGCCTTAGCCATAAAAACCAACTATAATCTTCACAACATCTATTTTGGAGAGGTACATGCATGCCGATATTTTTCAAGCTTCAACACTGCTGAACCAGCTTCAGGCAGACTGATACGGAACACTGCTGAACCACCTTCAAGCAGACTGATACGGTGAGATCATCATTTTAACTTCATAAAATATGTTGATAAACTGTTTAATATAGAGAGACTAATCCTTCAAATAATATAATACTCATGAAATCTGTAAGTAGAAATGATAGAAAATCAACCTTTTTATACTAGTTAACATGTAATCAACTTCTCAAAATAATGCTGACCAGAAATCCTTGAATAATTAACCTCCACTCAATTTAAATCAGGCTGAAAAGCTGAATTAAACAGAAATCTGTTAGGCAATTAAGCTGACGGTATGTACTGACTCAGTTCTAGAACGCTGCAGGATATGATTCAGGGAACAAACTGTGAGCTTTGAAACATTCAAACTGAATTATGGACCAAACTAAGCTAAAGTGATATAAATAAAAAAGTTTGACAAATAGTTTAATTAGCCAACTAAAATACTAATGTGCATCATTTTTGCATTTACATGCTTATTTAAGAAATCTAAGGTTATAGAAGAATCCGTGTAGCTCAGTCAAAACATAGGCAATTAGGCATGCACTAATGTTGATTCTGTAGGTATACTTCTTTTAACTCATCAAAAAAAATTGAGTCATTTCCATTTTTGGTCCTACTGTTATTGGGACATTGCCAATAGTCCACTTCATTAATTTTTGTCACGGATAACTGAATTGGGTGAGTTTTGAAAGTCGAGGGACCACATTTAGTGAAATTGAAAGTCAAAATGCAAAATTGAGAATGAGCAATAATCGAGGGACCATTTTGAGAAAAAACTCTGAATTATTATTAAGAAATGATTTTGTCAGCATTATAAAATATAGAATAAATAATAAAGAAATAGAAATAAGTGCTCAAAATTAATAAAGTCGGATTTATAAATAGAATATGAATATACAGTAACAAATAGCTAAGAAAGAAACATAATGAAAGGATGGAATAGTGACGTTAGAGAACGTAGAGACGACATTAGTGAAAATGAATGTAAAGAAACTTTGGAGATTAATTAGGTTTAAAATACAAGATCTAACAAAATAATATAAACATAGGAGTTGTAGAATATAATATGGAGTAAGTGAGTAACTCTTATGAATTATAAATGATTGTTCGTTAAAAGTTTGATAAAATATATATAGAATAGCTAATGAAGAAATTGAAATAAATGATAAATATAAAATCAAAAAGAAATACTTTGTAGTTAAGAAAGAAACATAATGAAGGGTACGGTTGGAATAGTCACATTTGAAAATGAAACTTTGGTCTGGCGATTAGACAATCTAACTAATAGATTATTGAATGTGTCACCTTCATATTAACCTAGCCTAGCGTCCGATCTCCTCATCAACAAAAATTAATTATTTTTTCACTTTTTTTTTCTTACAATCATTCCCTCTAAATCCGCTATATATAGGATCACATAGAAGCATTGCTTCTTAATAACGCTCTTATCAACCATTTTGTTTGAATTATACTATTAATTAAACCATGATGAGAATCTTCATTTTCACTCTTCTTTTTCACATCATTTGTTTGCTTGCACAAAACACCGCACCCTTACATGCAAACAAAGAAGCTGAAGCTCTCTTACAATGGAAGATCAATGGCCTATCATCTTCTTTACTGGATTCTTCCTGGTCTGTCAACAACCTCACAAATGTGTGCAGTTGGGAGGGCATCATCTGCAACTCTGCTAGTTCGGTTTCAGAGTTGAATATTCCCAATGGAAACATCAGAGGTACACTTGAGCCACTTGCTTTTTCCTCACTTCCTAATCTTACTCGCATCAATCTCAATAACAATAGTTTTAGCGGAGTGATACCATCTGCTATCAGCAGCCTCCTTAAGCTCACTTTTCTGGACTTGAGCAATAACAACTTCACGGGGGCAATACCAGTAGAGGTTGGGCAGTTGACACAACTCAGGTACTTTAGTTGTTTTAGAAACTTTCTGGAGGATGTGATTCCATTTGAAATTAGCAATCTTCAAAACCTGAGATACCTGGATCTGGGAGTGAATAATCTGGAAACTCCGGATTGGTCTAAATTCCATGCTATGCCTTTGTTGAAGCATCTCAACCTCCGTGCTAATGACTTCACTTTGGATTTTCCAAAAGACTTGATAACAAGTTGTCCAAACTTGTCTTACCTTGATTTGTCAAAAAACCATTTTACCGGCCAAATTCCAGTGTCTGTATTTTCCAAACTACAGAAGCTGGAGCATCTTGATCTTGGTCAAAATTTCTTCCGAGGACCTTTTCCCATTAGTCTTACTAACTTGTCCAGTCTTAAATTTCTTCGCCTTTCATACAACAACCTTTCTGGTACAATTCCACATAAAATTGGCTCCATCACCAGTCTTCAAGTACTGAAACTGTTCAATAATTCATTTCTTGGGAATATTCCACCTTCCATCGGAAGCCTGAAACATATTCAGTTTCTTTCTCTTGCAATGAATCAACTGAATTCTATGATTCCCTTTGAACTTGGGCTATGCACAAATCTTGAAATCTTGTGTCTATATAATAACTTTCTAACAGGGGAGTTGCCTTCCAGCATGTCCAATCTTTCCAAACTAGTTGAGTTAGATTTATCTTCCAATATGTTTTCAGGTCAGTTAGTACCACACCTCATTGCCAACTGGACACAATTAACTGGCTTGTCTATAGATAGCAATAATTTCTCTGGAAGAATCCCCTATGAAATTAGTATATTGACACAACTTCAATATCTTGCCATGTCTAGTAACCAGCTTTCAGGTTGCATTCCTTCAACAATTGGAAATTTGTCAGAGCTTCTTGTGCTACAGCTTTCAGATAACTATCTTAGTGGATCAATACCACTAGAAGTTGGACATTTAACATCACTATTTCATGTTTCCATAAATTCCAACTTGCTTCATGAACCTGATACCTTATCAATCTTTTGCAATGTCACATCCCTTTTATACCTCTCTCTAGCAGTCAACAAAATGAATGGACTTATTCCAAAATGCTTGGGAAACACAAGTCTAAATATTCTGAGTCTTGTTGAGAATCAGTTTCATGGAGGTATTCCAGAATCACTGTGCAATGCGTGCTACCTTCAATATCTTGACTTGGCAAATAACTACATGAGTGGGGTAATTCCAAAGTGTGTGGGAAACATTAAGAGTCTATTAATGTTGAATCTCCATACGAATCAGTTTCATGGAGATATTCCAGAATCTCTGTGCAATGCAAGCCAACTTGTAGATCTTGACTTGGGAAGCAATTACATTAGTGGCTTAGTTCCAAAGTGTTTGGGAAATTTTAGCAATGTACTCTTATACTTGAATCTTGAGCAAAATAATTTAAATGGTCCTATGCACAGAGAGTTTTGTAGTAGTTCAACTCCTTTCGTATTCCTTGGCTTATCTGATAATTCTTTGAGCGGTGTTATTCCTCCATGTTTGGGAAATCTAAGCACAACATTGTCACTACTTGATTTAAGCATGAATCACTTTCATGGAACCATTCCAGCACAAGTTTCAAGAGGTAATGATCTTCGAGCCCTAATCTTGGATCATAACCAATTTGAAGGACCTTTGCCTCGTACTCTCATCAATTGTACAGCTCTCCAAGTCCTTGATGTTGGAAACAACAAGTTAAATGACTCATTCCCACACTGGTTAGATGCTCTTCCACAATTGGTAGTGCTCATCTTAAGGTCAAATCATTTCCATGGAGTGATTGGAAATCCTACCACCAAGCTTCCCTTCCCTAGGTTGCGAGTTTTTGATCTCTCCAACAATTATTTCACTGGACCTCTGCCTGCATATTATTTGCTACATTTTACTGGGATTATAAATAATATTATTCCTGACTTATCTTACAACCAAGATTGCTCTGCAATGTTAGTGGTGAAAGGGTTAGAGCGGTCCGTGGCACGAATTCTAAACCTTTATACAAGCATTGACTTATCAAGTAACATGTTCCATGGAGAGATTCCTGTTTTCATAGGAAACTACCTTTATACTCTTCGGCTTCTTAATCTGTCTCACAACAAGCTCACTGGCCATATACCTCCATCACTCGGAGATCTAACTTTGCTTGAGGCCCTAGACATCTCCAACAACCAACTTACAGGGGAGATTCCATGGCAACTCTCAAACCTTGAATTCCTCGGTGTTCTAAACCTCTCCTATAATCACTTATCTGGAGCAATACCGCGCAGCAGACACCTTGATACATTTGGCAACGACTCCTATTTGGGAAACACAGCATTGTGCGGGTTTCCACTCACAATCGAATGTGAAGCTAAAAACCCACATGTGCACTCAAAAGAAGAGGAAGAGGAAGAGGATTCAGGTTTTTTTAATGGATTTTCTTGGCATAGCGTGGCAATAGGATACTGCTGTTCATTTCCGTTTGGAGTTTGTGTGGGATATTTTGCATTGCGATATGGAAAACTCAACTGGTTGCTAAGGAAACTCATATGGAAGAGAGGAAAGGGTTCCAAAACTACTGCTCCAAGAAGACATGCCAGAAGAACAAATTAAATTAAATTTGCAAAGGTAATTAAATTAAAACGTACGTATAGTACTCCTGTTGTTTAATTTTCCAAACTCCAACTATAAAATCTCAATTTCTTCAATGACATTTTCTATTACATATACTACAACGTAACAACGTTATGTTGTTGCATTTCATAGGCTTTAGCTTGTGATTGCAGGCATATTAAAAGGGCAGCGTGCACACAAGTTTACACCAGCTGGCTAGACTTCTGAATTGCTTCTACTGATTGGTCATGGGAACCTTACTTGATGCAGTACTACTTTTAATTTCTATAATGTCTTTTCCCTATTGTTTGTTGTGTTGTTTTCCAGTAATTTTAGCATACTCTGCAGATTTAATTTGAAGATATTTTAAAACTATTGTCACAGTGCATTTTTTTCTCCTTTTTCTATAATAATCATTTTGAGACTTGTTCTAAATGCATTTAAAAAATAAAAAATGAAAAATAAAAATAATATTAAAAAGACAGAAAGAATGCAGAACCAATGTGTACAACATACAAGATTATTTCTATTATCTTTATAAATATGTGCTTTAATTAATGATGCTTATTGATGAGCGGATATTTCATTCTAAAAACTGTTCTCTGAAGCTAGCTAAAATTTGAAACCTGAAAAGCTAGCTAATCTATTATATATATAATATAAATATAATATGCTAGCTAAGAGTTAATGGTAGTGAGGTTATAATATACTAATCTATCTACTAATATAAATATAATATATAAGAGTTAAGATTATAATGGGAATAAATTATGTTGGTGTAATAACGTGCATTGATAATTTATATATTTTGATTTATTCATTGTACAATGATAACACATTCTCAAAGTTATCATCTTTCAATTTTTACTTTTTCATTTATGTACAAACTTTAGTAACAAAATAATTCGTTAACTTTTTATTATTCTTAACTTACTCATTACAAAATATTTTCTAACTTTTTTAATAATAACAACAACAATTAGGATCCGTTTGGAAAGCATGAAGATGACTTCTGAAAAGTATTTTCAGAAAAATCAATCATTTTTCATAAAATATTTTCATTTCCCATGTTTGGCTACACAGTAGAAAATTGTCTTTGTGTTTTTGGTTATTTTCTGAAACATGAGTAGAATTGTATAATTAAACATCTTAACTATTTCATTTCCCGAGTTGAGCGCCGACTCGGCTGACTTGGGCACCGACTCGCATGTAGTATTACTTTTAAATTAAAGCACATATCTAAGATATTAGTAATAACATGCATGTATCATTCACATTGATTCTACATTGCTTTAATTTCTGTCTAATTTTTGACGTTT
>CM008335.1:15024359-15035670 GCA_002525835.2 Ipomoea batatas | reverse complement strand
TACACGTGTGACATAAACACTGCAGAAGGTGGAACATATTTAATATATAATAGTAATAATAATTTTTGTATGTACGAATTGATATTCCTATTAGCGAAAAGTAATTAATTTAGTTTAATTGACTAATAATAATTGCCTAATAATTATTATGGTAATTAAGCTAAATATTGGTCGTTGAATTTATTTTTATACTCCGTAATAATTAAAGTTAAATTATTTCTCATTTTTCGTATTTATTTTTGTAATAATATAATTACTTAAGTTATATTAAATATAGATCTTTTTAAGATAATTGTAAACAAACAAGTCATATATTATTCAATTAATTAAGTGATACTTTTGCACTAATCTTATAATCAAATAAATGTACATATTCAATATTATATTTTTTTAAAAAAATAATTTTATCTTTAATTTTATTATCTAAATAAATAATACAAAAATTTATCCGTGAATCAAATATCCTTTGATTCAAGCAAAGAAAATATCAGAAAACATAATCAATCCAACTAATTTCATCAATTGAACTATATAATATTCGATGTTATAATTTATATAATTGTATATCGATCCAAATATTCTTAAAATATTATAACAAATTAATTCCGTGCAACGCACGGGCGAAAATACTAGTTAATAAAAAAATATTTAATCCCGAAGATTCAAATCCTCAAATTTGAACCAAATTGCCACCAAAATATTTACAGCATGAGACTGTAGGTACTAGGTAACCCCACAAAATTGTGATTTTTGAGGCAATAATTCAAAATTTGAGGTGTATATGTAAGGTAACCATCCGACAATAACCGAATAACGGTTCCGAGATTGACACTAACCATGAAGAATAAAAAAAAAAAAGAACAAGAATAAAATGATGTAATAGACAAACAAGAAAAGAAAAGATGGCATAGGATAGGAGCCGTTGGACTTAGGAAGGGGCAGTAATAATTTCAACGTGAAACGCTGAAACTTGTTTGATTCTATGTTTATACCGAGAGAGGGTTGATCGCATTCTGGGACAGAACGAAATCCCTTCTATCTTTTTCTGTAAATCAGCAACTGGCCTGGCCTGGAAGCCTAAATCTTTGTAAGCTTTTTTATTTCCTCAATCTCTCCATGCTTCAATCTGCAACTTTAATTTGTCTTTTCAATCATTCCATTTCCCTTTCTCGAGAGCTAGCTTTAGCTCTGCCTTGATCGGCTCGTTTGCTATGTTTTCTTATGGTTTATCTTTCATTTTCCAAAGAAATGTTGGCATGTGAAAATGGGGTTGAATATTTTAGGGTATTTGAGCTTGAAAATTTGGCCTTTTTGGTCTTGAGAAACTGCAGTCTTTGGGTAAATGTGGTGGCAATGGTTGGATAATACAAACATTCAACCTTTTCCTTTATCAGTTCATGGTTTTTTGTATTCAGAATTTTAAGGGTGAGGGTTCTTGCACTTAATCGCATGCATGCATTTTGTTGGGGGTAATTGGATCCAAAGATTGGACATTTTTGTTTTCTTGTTTGCTCTTTTCATTTTATCTTTCTGTTGGAAAGGTGTTTTTAGTTTCTTTGTTGAAATAATCAATGTTCATGTAGCTGTTGCATTAATTTACATATCTATTCATAATTGTTAAAATTGGTGCTGGTTATATCAAATCTTTATTTCATAGGCTCTAAGGTTGAGAAAATTAAAGACCATGTTTGGTACTATTGTTTGACTTGATTAAATGGTCAGTATAAGTTTTTGATTAATTAGATTTTTGTAATAACTTATTGCTTTAAATGCTAAAATTCAAAAAACTGTTCAAAGTAGCTTTTCTGATAAGCTTTTTAAGAAAATCATTTTGCATATAATCAGCTATAGCTAACAGCCAATTTACCAAACATCTTTCTACCACAATATCAACTAATCAAACTCACTAACCCAATCAACTAACAGATATCAGCTAACAACTATTTACCAAACACTCCAAAATCTTTATTCCCCTTTTCTATTTGGCAGGATGAAAGAATTAGAGGCTTTAAGCAATCCTATCTTTACATTGTTTGGAATTTTTGTTGTGAAATGTGAACCATTCAAGATGTTATTGCAACTTGTTAGAGTACGTATGAGTTAGAGAATTAAAATAAAACTGTCTGTCTTGTTGGGTTAAAGTGTTAAAGTCTAGTTGGTAGTTATTAGGTGCTGGACTTTGCCTTTTACGGGCTTCCGTCCAAAACTTGGCTCTAATACCACTTGTTATATAAAACACGTTAAAAACTATAGCTAGTAGCGAAAACGTAATTTTTTATTTTCCTTGTACCGCCACTCCATTTTCGAAAGATAGGGTGCTGGACTTGGACCTTCCTGACCTCCGCTCAACAGAGTGCTTATGGTCTTAGCTTGTTCTTCTTTGGTGCAGTGAGATGGGGAGGGATATAGCTGGCATTCGAATTTCAAATAAACCTGCTGTAGCCAATTTCATACCAAATGGTGCAGATAATGTTTCCAAAAACACTTCATCAGAGAGAGTTGAAACAAAGGACACCAAGGCAAAGGATGATGGCACAGTTGGGGGATGTGGTGAGAAGCAAGAGGTGTTATCTGTTAAGAGCATGAATTGCAAAAACACAGACATGATGCACCAGGAGAAACCTGTGAAGGCTGAGACTCTAAAGTCAAGTGACAAAAATCCCATTATTTCAAAGCCTTCATCAGATCTTGGAACTGAGGATCATGCTACTGAGATTACTGATGCTGGCTCGAACCACTCAACGAATTCTAATGATCTCGAGTCCCCCATCCCCATGACTGCAAATAAGCCACTGGTGTGATAATTCTGCTGCCCTCTTGTTTCTTAGTTTAGTCATCTTTTACCACCGCGAAAAATGTGAAATGCCATGCTATTTTCATGTGTTTTGTGTGTTTGAAAGACTGATTTTGGGTATTGTTTAATTCTGCTGTGGTTTCAATAAAATCACAGCATATGCAGCAGCTGGATGATCATGATGAAGAAGACAGTTGTTCCTTGGCGTCTTCGTATCCTTTTTGTAATGTAAAATTCTGTATGATTATAATATTACTGGGAATTGAATTGAAGGTTGTGTTTTTTCCCAGATCCTTAGCTTGCATAGATCAGCAGGATCTGTGAGAAGCACCAAATTCAAAGTTACTGTACCATTAGGACCAACATTTAGATCTGAAGAGCGGGCAGCGAAGCGTTTGTTGTTATTTTCTTAGTTTCACATGAAGTTGGAGGAGAAACACAAGGCTTTGGAAGCTGAGAAACAGGAACAGGCTGCCAGAGCCAAGGTTTTACAATGTTTCTTAAAAAATATATATATGTTGTTATCAGTATTTCTTTGTGTTTTGTGCAGCTTTCTTATGATTCCCTGTATAAATCCCAGGAAATGGAGGAAGCAGCTATAAAGCAGCTTAGGAAAAGCATGGTGTACAAAGCAAATCCAGTTCCTAGCTTTTACCATGAAGGACCTCCTCCAAAGGCTGAAGTTAAGAAGGTAAACAGCTCTCCCTGATTATTATACCAGGACCAGGTCCATCTTGCATTGTGAACCCTAGTTTAAAGTTGTTTAGACGACAGACAACTAATATACATTATTCCTTGTTGATGAATGATGTAGTCGCCTGTGACTCGTGCAAAATCGCCAAACCTTGCACGAAGAAAAAGCTGCAGCGACGTGTTCATTTCATATCCAGAGGAAAAGAAAGGCTGTGCAAAGGCCCGCCATAGCATTGGCGCTTACACTGAAGAAGGCAGCAGCAGTAGCAGTAGCAGCAGCAGCAAAGAACGAGTGGGGAGTGGTGGACGGAGTGGCAACAATGGAATTACCAGAGTGAAAGGCAGACCCAAATCAGTTAAGGAGGACCCAAATCAGGCAAAGGAAATCACAGTGGAGGAGGAAGAGATGAAGAAGAAGGAATCATCTGCGATGAAAGAGATAAAGGAGGAAAATCCAGTGGAAGTGGAAGAAGAGATGATGAAGGAATCATCCCCGGTGAAAGAGATAAAGGAAGAAAATCCAGTGGAAGTGGAAGAAGAATCATCCCCGGTGAAAGAGATGGAGCAAAATGTTAATCAAATCCTTAATGCGCTTGTAACTTGAATGTGGAAGCACAATTAACAATGAATCGCATGTAAATCAAATCAATCAACTAAACCATGTTCATGATCATGGATTTTTAATTAAAATAAGAATAAGGATAGAGACTTACTTGATTCCATTGGAGATGTAATCTCTAGATCCAATAAATCAACTAAATTAAGAATGCTTCACCTCTCTGATGATATGGAGACTAGAAAACTCATAGACTAGAACCTTATGATTAAAAAATCATGTGATCCCTAGAGTTTTCATAAGTATTTATAGATGTGATGAGAACAGAGAAATGAGAAACCTCCTTTTAGGATTGTGAAACTTCCTTTTAGGAAATTCATAACCTTTTTCTATTATACATTTTTAACCCTTATAAACTTAAACTTTAACGGAGGGAGGGAATTTCACCCAGTAATTCTGCCTTTATACATCACTAATCATCACCGTGAGTCCCTTATGGAATTACATCATTTATTATATGAATCAATGTTAGAAATAAATTATTTTCAACACAAAATTCAGCAGAATAACGGTCAAAACATATGAATGATTCAATTCATATTTTGTTGTATATATATTTAGTCAGCCACTCATTCAAATGATATGAAGCTGCTTCTATCCCAAATGTAATTAAGTTGTACAGAAGAGAGAGCCTTGCAAGTCCTAAAAGTTTAAAATCAACGATCAACTAAACACTGTCTAAGTATTCTAAGTTGAGTACTATATATGTATATATATTCTTTGCAAGAACACAACAATATAATGTAGTGCCAAACTCTTTCATCTTTCATTAGCCATAACACATGACAGGCACCATCCTAGCTTGTATAATTTGGAAAAGTGGGTGCTTTAGGGAAGTTTAACCTTCAATATTCTAACCATGGATTAGTTGGATGGATGAGTATTATCCACACAAACAACCATCAACAATATAATGCATTTAAATATTGAAATTCAAACTTGAAACTTGTTGAAAAATTGTTCACAATTTAGTTATATTGAGTTTGTTACTCATTTTCTAAGGTTGCATTAGTTATTAGTGCATGAGACCTAACATTCTATCTCAATTCGTCTTCTCCTATGGCCATCATCGTCTAGAGTTGATGAATAAGAAGTCATGGCTAACTTCTTTGTCCAAATTTGGATGAAGTGCCCAATACTATGTCCATCTTAAAGTTGGGCAAAGAAGTCATATACTAATCTGGATGTTTTTTTTTCCTTTCAAGTTTGATAGCATAATTTTTATTTTGCGAATAATTATAAACCTGGCATGTAAAATGTGATAAATATTGAGTAATGCTAGAGCATGGTGTAGTGAAAACAATGATCGTAATGGCAAGTGGGATGGTGATAATAAGTATATAATGATTAATAGATACCGTACATAATAAGGGTACTTGGGTAGCTAAAAGTGAACTGTGACGACAAATTAGAGAATCCTGTTGGAACCAGTTGAGAATTCAATTACTAACTGGAAATTTTGACAGCTTTCATGCTTGGGTCTCGGAAAGAATGATAGAGGCCAATTCGTAGCAGCTAGAGAAGTTCAATGGAAAGGTGTTTACTCTTCTAAGGAAGCAGAAGCTGTAGCAATTAGAGAGTCTCTCAACTGGCTAAAATCTTTCAACACCAACAAAGTGATTGTTGAGATTGACTCCCTCTAAATGGTTCAAAGCATTAGTTCTAGCATAGGTGACTCTTCTTTCCATTTATTACTGTATGACATTAAAAACTTGTTGAGTATGTTTACTCATTGTAGTTTAGTGTTTACTAAGCGATCTGAAAATAAGATTGCTCATCTCTTAGCTAGGCAGTTCGTTTCTATGCATATTTGTTCGGAATGGTTTTCGAACCCTCCGTCTACCATCTGTAATGCTTTATCTTCGAACTTGAATTAAAATATTATCCTTTTGCAATAAAAAATAAAAAAAATGCTAAAAGTGAAGTGAAGGTAAGCCGATAGGTAAGGCAAAAGCTTGTTGGTATTGGTGATAAAGTATATACTTGTATATTTAGAAAAATTTGAAGAGTATTATTAACAAAGTGAGGTTTAAATGAGAAATATTTATTTTTCTCATCTTAATTTTGGACCCAAAACATTTTAGTTTGTATTTAAGTTTTAGTTCCCCTAGTCTCAAAAGAAGTATGCATCAAACTGCCCCTGATTCAAGACCAGACTTAAACTTTCACAGAGAGCTATGATCTTTGGACTATTATATAGTGGTCACTTCATAATTCATATGCCTAAACTTTTGGCAGTCAATTACTTGGCTCCCCCAGAGATGAGGCAGGGAAGGAGCTTAATGCACCACAGTTCCAAGCATTTGAAATCTGGCTCGATGGTGACTGGTGACTTGTGATCTTAGCCGGCAAAGGACTATAAGGAAGTAAACTAGCCTAAATTACCCATAGCTAACTGGCTCAAACCAAGGAGGCAAGGATTCAAACTCGTGTGGATCTCTTGCCATCTTTGCTGGGGTTACCTCGATGAGTGCTATGTTGTCAAATAGGCATAAAAGTCAGTAGTTGTCCAAACAGAGGGGCTTAGCAAATGCTCTGTCCCACTCTAAAAGATGTCTTGCGCTCAAACTCCCAACCATTAAAGAAAGTGCTACAACAAGGGCAGAGCTGCTGGGTTGGGTTGGTAAACTATCAGCCGTTATTGTCAATAATAGACAACAACCCAGCCAATCAATCAATTTAAATAATTCATACAACTTAAAAGCAGAATATTTTGGTTTGCCAATACATTCAGAAATCAGAACCATAGGAAACTTAATTAAGAAGGTGCATGGCTGGCTCCATGGTATCAAAACAGCTAGTGTCCAACAATTCCCAATTTTATGGTCTACCAAGTTCCCTTCATTCAAAATCTTCAAATGGATGCTCAACATGGCATCAAGAGAATTCTTCCCAACCAAAATTTAGCAAGAATCAAATTGATTTTCATTTGCAAACAGTTCTTATGAGCAATCATTAGAGGCTTTACAATGATCAATCAAAAAGAATTGGTTGTGTTAGCCGACGGACAACAAAAAGTAGGAGCAACAGGAGTTAATTTAAAGTTCAAAACTACTATACAATTGTTCACTATTAGCACCAGTGTTTCATAAGCAATCCACTACAAAACCTATTGCTAAAGATCAAGAAAAACCACACCCTTGAAAGCCAATAATATATACATAATATCTATCCATTAGCATCCAGTTTTGCTGACTGGATTCAACCAANTATATAATATATTATGATTACCATACTTACTAATATTATGAGAGAATAATATTAATTAATTATAATTAGAATAATAATTAACATATTACTAAAATGCCCCTACATTTGGGCGGAAAATTTTGGAGGAGGATAATGTTTTTATATATAGTATAGATTTTGTTTCAAGTCCCTGCCGTAATAGGAAAGAAAATCTTAAAAAAGAAAAAAAAGAAAAAAAAAAACGGAAGCCGTAGATTAACAGAGGAAGCATCTGGGCGCTCTCTCAATTTCCTGGAAACCCTATAAAGCAATCACTTCTCGTCGCCTCTCCTCTTATCACAATCTATCCCAAAATACATAAACCCTAAATCCGTCCCCTTTTGTCTCAACTCTTTGGCGCAGATAGCCTACACTTTGGGTCTGAATCTGTAAGGCTTCGATTCTTTCACTTTCGCTATGTATTTGTATTTGCGCATTCTGATCATGAATGTTTGTGTCTAAAGATGTCGGCTTTATCAGTTTTTTTTTAAGTTTTTCGATCTCTATCGCTTAATCGAATTTATTGATTACTTCCACTTTCGCTATGTATTTGTGTTTGCGCGTTCTGATCATGAATGTTTGTGTCCAGAGATGTCGGTTTTATCAGTTTTTTAAGTTTTTCGATCTCAATCGCTTAATCAAATTTATTGATTATCCGTATATGATGCTAAGAATAATAATAATTTCTCTTATTATGAGATTCTAAAGGATGTAGCTTTCATGCTTGAGTACTTAATTTAATTTTTTAACTCACCGTTAGCAGTGCAGTTTGACGTGGTCTTATTGTTGAATGAATTTGATATGTTAGTAATTTTGTTTAATTATGGACCGGTTTCTTATGGATTGAAATTAATTCAGTACATGAATATTTATTTGGATTTTAATTATTGTTATTGTGTTTCTAGTTTGTTAATGCCCTGTGGCCCACTGTGAATTGTCCTCTAAGGGAGTGTTGTATGTTGATTGGCTTGAATTGATTAAATGAGTTCTGATTCTCTTTTAAGTGGTGTGTTAAGTGGGTGTGCTTTTTGAGTTTGAAGTGTTTTCAAGGGGTTTTATTTCTCATTTGTTTGTATTATTCAGTGTTGCATCTTTGTGATGAATGCATTTTGATTTGATTATTAATTGTTCTTTTTGGATATTATATTTCCTGTTTGTCTGTCTTGTGTATTATGAAGAGTAAAATCTGTTTTGATTTTTAATTGTTCTTTTCCTTGGATGAGAGTAATTTGGTCATTGGAGAAGTGATTATGTGCACTCATGATTCTTATATTTATTTTATGATGTATAATAGAAACTCAATTATGCTTTCATTTATTAATGTTATTGTTCATTTGTTTGAGGCTGAGGAATTTTGATAGTGGGAAAGGGGTTATATGCATTTTGCTTCTTACTAGNTATAATAATATAATTGCCGATTATATTTCCAATGAAATATTAATATATTCATTTTAGTTTTCTAATACTTTAATTTCCTTTTGAATATATTCATTTCCTTTTTTCCTTTATAATTAGAATTATTTATTGTCATTCATTTTTCCTTCATAATTTTTTCTTATTTGTTGGTTACTAATTCTTTTGTAGGGAAAGCTATGCTATATTTCCAGTGAAATATTAATATATTCATTTCATTTTTCCTTCGTAAAAAGAATTAATATTGATCTCCATTCCTTTTTCCTTCATAATTTTTTCCTAATATTTCATTTGTTGGTTACTAATTTTTTCATATGGAAAGTTGTGTCATATTTCCAGTGAAATATTAATATATTTCTTTCGTTTTTCCAAATATTTCATTTACTTTTAAATATATTCATTTCTAGTTTCATTCATAAAAAATTTATTATTCATTCCCATTTTTTTTCCTTCATAATTTTTTCATAATATTTTATTTGGTAGTTACTAATTTGTTTATAGAGAAAACTGTGTTATATTTCCAATGAAATATTAATATGTTCATTTCGTTTTTCCTAATATTTTATTTCTTTTTGAATATATTTATTTTCTTTTTCCTTCATAAAAAGAATTAATATTATTTTACATTCCTTTTTCCTTTATAATTTTTTGCTAATATTTCATTTGGTGGTTACTAATTTTTGCATAGGGAAAGCTATGTTATATTTATAGTGAATTTTTATTATTAATCTTCGTTTTCATTTGGCATGATTCCTGTGCCAATTAGTAATATAATATTAATAACAGATTTCCGTGTGTAATATTTATTTCCTTTTTCATTCATAAAAATATTTTAATATTCATTTCCATATAATTAATAAGTAATATAATTATAAAAATATAATTGCCAATTATATTTCCAATGAATTGCCAATTATATTTCCAATGATATTAATATATTCATTTTCTTTTTCCTTCATAAATATTTAATATAACCAATATAATTATAATAATTTAATTGTGAAAATAAATTCAATTCCTTTTTTGTTCAATTTTCAATCAAATATTAATATTAATTTACTTTTTCAAATGGCCTAAATTCTGTTCCGTTTAATTTTCAATTAATTATTTTTTAAATATTTTTTTTGAACTATAATTTCACCTCTGAACATGGTATGAATAAATGAATAAAACAACTACATATTCAAAGTAATGTAAAACCATGAAATGTTAAGATTTAAAAAAATTACACAAATTTAAAATTTGAAATCTTTAATGCCAAAAAAACATAAAATGTCTATGATTTCAACAGGAAAATATTTTATTAATTGCGTCTCAACTTTCACATCCATCTCTTAACAGATCCATTATCCTTTGCATCACATTGCTTATTAGGCTCCAAATATCTGCATTTATAATTAAAGAATCAAGAGAGCTGGAAATATAAGATTTCAAATATAAAAGAATAGTTTAAAAATCAATTAAAAAAGAATAGTTAATACTTAGAATAAAAGTTGTAGTTATTTGACAAATTAGCTTACCTTTCGACAATAGAAGCTACCAACAATTAACCACAGCGCTTGTGATTGCAAAATATAAGAACCTGCAATGAATGTAACCAAAAAAATCAAAAAAAAAAAAAAGAAGAAGAAAAAGATAAGATTAGAATAGTAAAACAAAAGCAGTAAATATGTCATACTTTTATGGAGAACATTGATGTTTTCACAAACAAAAAACAACAGAACTAAGAGAGATTAAAATTGGTGGTGGTGGTGGACTGAGTTTCTTCTTGTATTTATAGCCATAAAGAGAGAGATGCAGAGCTATTATTGTTAATTGGTAATAATTGGTAATTCATTTGATTACCATTCATATGTTTTCACCATTAACATAATAATAACATATCTTTTTGGTAATAATTGCTAATTTGGTAATAAATAAATGGAATTGTAAACAAATAGGTATTGGAATATAATATTTATGGGACTCAATTATAATTAATAGAATTCCATACAATTATAACTAATATATTTTTATATATTATTATATAGATATAGATATAGATATAGATTATTATTCTACCATAGTAAATAAATAAATAAATCTATAACGTAAACATTTGTTAGTGGTATTACATTAGTGCATGTATATGTATTAATCTATATGAAATACAAATATATTATCATAATAATTAATTAGCATAAACATTTTTCAGTGGTATTACATTAATGCACGTATATGTATTAATCTATAAAATACAAATATACTATCATAATAATTACCAGAATTACTAATAAGGAATTACCATAATTACTAATAACTAATTACCAATCTATACTATATATAATATATTATGATTACCATAATTACTAATATTATGATAGAATAATATTAATTAATTATAATTAGAATAATAATTACGATATTACTAAAATGCCCCTACCTTTGGGCGGGAAATTTTTGAGGAGGATAATGTTTTTATATATAGTATAGATTATATTATTTTTATATATAGTATAGATTATAATTTATTAATTAATTGTCCATATATATTAACTAATTGACAAATAATAATAATAATAATAATA
>CM008335.1:14976698-14987561 GCA_002525835.2 Ipomoea batatas | reverse complement strand
CTCACTATATTTAATATTTATGTTTAAATAATGCATTAGGTGAAGAAGTGATTATTAAGAAAGCATATATGAGAGGGTTTAGGTGAGAATAAACTTTTATGTAAAAAGTGAGGACTAATCTAATTGACGGGGTGCATTTCGACTCCCCGTCTGAATGTGAGTGCTACATTATGGGATGCCGGCATGAGGGGGAGATGGGCAAAATAGTGGTCGCGGGAGCATGTATGATTTAAAATTCTTGGAACTTGTCGTTCACACATTTTTTGCTATTTCGTTGCAAAATATACTATAAATATGATGTCTTTACTCCCTTCGGACATCATCATCATAATTCATAAATGTGGGTCCTTAACTTACTCCCAAGATGATGTTTGTAGTTAGAGATGAATTTGAAATGTATGGTCAAAGTACCATGAAGTCTCTATACTATATGAGATTTTATTCATTTTAGCTACTATATATTAATTATGTTTAATTAAATCCCTATAATTTAAAAAAAAAGGTGTAATTACTATGGAGTAATTAAAAACAATAATTTGAGTGTCAACTTGAATGATTTGACATTGACATCATCATTGTCATGTCAACAAAATATGACTGTGTCATGCTAACTCATGTTTTATTTTAAAGAAATTATTTAATTAAACTAATATATTAATATTAATATTAAACTTCACAAAGTAAATAACTAACGCATACACACCCCAAGAAGTTTTAAACCCTTAACTTTATAATGAGATTAATGCCATTTTCCTTCACCATGCTAAGAATTAAGAAATGAACTTAATATCAATACTAAACCCTGAACTTTATAATGAGATTTTGTACTAGTGAATGTGACCAATTTAATTAAGAAGCATATTGAGCGTTGGTTTTTTAAAATTTAAATAAACTACATGACTACATCAGATATATTTTTAAAATATTAATTATTAGAAAATTACAAATAAGAACATAGAGATTAAAATTTTAATTGTCATTATTAATTTTTTCTATCAATATACATTTATTTTAATTTGTATACTTTTTTTTTACAGTTCAAATAAAATTCTCAACACATCCAACTTTAATTTAATATTCATCTTAATTTTATTAAACCTTGCACAATAATATTAAGTTGATTATTTAGCATAGTGTAAGAAAATGGTACTAATGTCATGAGAGGTTAAGGGTTCAGCACTTGTTGGACTGCATTAGTAATTTTTACTTTGTAAAAGCTTAATATTAATGTATCAGATTATTATTATTATTATTATTATTATTATTTAAGCATTTAAAAAGCTTAACATTTATTATATTTAACTTAATTGTATACTTTTATTTTTATGAAGTTTTTTGGATGCATGTGAGCTTATGAAGCTTAACGTTGCATGGTTAAGTAAATTTTAATTTGAAAGCTATTAAATATATATGTTATAATGAAACAAGTTTATATTATCTAATGTGTCCAAATAACAACTGTATTGCTTGTTAATAATAATAATAATAAGTATGGGCATTTTGGTCTTTATACTACTTATACCTTTCTCATTCCCATTCCCACGGATACCAGACACTGAAATTGAAATTTTCAGTAATTCTACTCATACAAATCAAATATTGAAATTTAAATTCTCACACCAATCCTCCCAGGGATTACAATTCTTTTTGTACCTAATTCCTCATATTGCAACCAAAATCCCCGCAATAGTTATTATTTGACTTTAAATTAATTAAAACTATAGTAAGAAAAAAATAAAAAGGAATAAGGTTCAAATATGCCTCCAACTACTTCAGAAGCGGTGATCAAGTGGGCGAAACATAATTTGTGTACATAACACCACAAGTTTGATTTTTAGTTGATCATGTTGCACAAGGACAAGGTCTTCCTATGGTCTCATATTTATTCAATCTAGAAGAAAATGGTTCCTAATATGGGTGTAAACAAGCCTAGCCTAACCTAATGGGGTAACTCAAGTGAACTCTGGACTCGGACCGTTAAACGGACCGAGAAAGACTCCGTACTTGAAACTCGAGCTTGACTCCAAAAATCATAACAAACTTAATATTTGTTTGATCAGAAAGGGAGGAGAACCCGAGGCGATAGACCACATGAATAGAAATTCTTCAATTCCTGTCAAGCCACCATCTAGCTTCCTCAATACACTTGCCGAATTGGACCACGACCCATTGCTCCTTCTTGAATCCATTGAACAACGTTGGATTTCAATATCACGTAGACCTTTTTGCCAATTAAGCTCAGTCCATACACTTGACGATATATGGCTCTAGCTTCAACAGCGCAGCAGAAGGATCTCCATATGACCATATATACTCTTGTCTTGCCCATATATTCCAGGAATAAGGGTCAAATAGGCCACCGAACTACACACAAAACTGCAATTAGGTCATTGAACTCAAAAACAATGCAATTGGGTCCCTGAACTATACAAATCCATGCAAATTAACCCAAAGTGACTTGTTTGACTTGATCTTCCGGTTACCAACTTTAAAAATAATATTTTAAAATAATTTTAAATAAAATAATTAATTAAAATTAAATTTATAATTTAAAATTAAAAAAAAGTACCCAATTGACTTGTTCATGTTTTTTTTTTTAATTTTAATTTTAATTAATTAATTAATTTAAAATTATTTTAAAATATTATTTTTAAAGTTGGTAACCGAAAGATCAAGTCAACAAGTCACTTTGGGTTAATTTGCACGAATTTGTGTAGTTGGGGAAGCGGAGGAGGAAGAAAGTTGGTAACCGGAAGATCAAGTCAACAAGTCACTTTGGGTTAATTTGCACGAATTTGTGTAGTTGGGGAAGCGGAGGAGGAAGAAAGTTGGTAACCGGAAGATCAAGTCAAACAAGTCACTTTGGGTTAATTTGCATGGATTTGTATAGTTCAGGGACCCAATTGCATTGTTTTTGAGTTCAATGGCCTAATTACAGTTTTGTGTGTAGTTCGGTGGCCTATTTGACCCGTATTCCTATATTCCATAGCTTACTCCAAACAGGGTCCTGCAGGTTAGTCTCAAAGCCTTTGATTAACATATACGCAAATGTGATGGAGAATAACATACCAGAAGCTTCTGGCATCCAATAAGTGCTGCCTAACACTCGCCGGTATGTTAGTAATATAATTAAGGTTTTCCCATTTCCATCTCCTACTGGCTGCGTACTACCATCCCATAGTTCATATGATTCTAATTAATTACGGAGTACATTATTTGTATCTTTAAAGTCTTAATAATATGTGTTTTCAAAAAAAAAAAGTCTTAATAATATGTAATTTAATTTTTGTATACAGAAAAATTACTTTTTTGAGATTTTCTTGGGAGCCCCTCCAATAATTTTTCTACATTTTCCTTGGATTACATGGACTTTTTATCAATGACAAAAGTAGTATATATTTTCCCCGGCAAAAATTTTATTCCTAATTAGTATTACATTTGAACATATAAGTACGACATTTGCGCATATAAGTATAACATTTACATATTGATTTAACACGATCCACAACTAAAAATCCGTGAGATGGTCCCATACAAATATGACCCTTTCACCAAAAAATAGTTAAACTTTCACCTAAAAATAGTTAAACTTCACTTACAAGTGATATCAATAGCTAATGTCTACGATTCTCCTTAGANACCTAATCATGTAAACAATTTAAAAGGGAAAAACAAATACTACTCCGTAATCCGTATTAAGGGACTAACAAGAGATTCTATCTGCTATGTCTCAATTCTCAACTGTCCAGTCATTTACTCAACGAAATGAAACAAAATAAACAAGTTAGATGGTTGGCATGATTCTTCAAACCTTTTCCTGAAATCAGATGCTGCGTTGTGAAAATAAGCTGCATCCTTAGCAATATGCCAATACATACCATGAAGCATGAATAAAGTATTTAAATAAATAAAAAAGTATTTTCCATCTCAGATGAATGTGTCATATGTTACCTTCTCAATCTTCTCTAACTTGATTGAAGGGTTATCAAAAAATGGAACAAGCAATTTCAAGTTGCGTGAGTACAAGTCCCTTCCTGGATGGCAAAGTAAAAGATTAGACAATAGACACCTTATCTTTTCATCATTATTTCAATTTTCAAATTTAGGATTTGACTTTTAGACAAAAATTATACAAGGAAAGAAGCTTTACTTGTTCTGTTTTCTTAAGAGGTCATACTATTGCTAAACAATGTCAGACACTTATAGAACTGTTTGGACTACTAATAATCCGAAAGGTCATATGACATGGCATATGCCAATGTCATATGCCATGACAGAGAAGCTGTATGCAACATAATCACTTAAAAATAAGAGGATATACTGGTATCTATTTATTTTTATCATTGTAATGAGTTCCAACTTTCCAAGTTAAGTGATACATTTGAAAGTAAGCCATGGAGTGAACATCCCCTCTAAAATTTGCAAATGACATCCCCTCTAAAAGGCCCTAAAAGGAGTTATAATCCAAAGTCCAGCCAGTAGGAAGATAGAGAAGTTTCAGTAGAAAATAATAGAAAGTCAATTGGTGGGTCTCCTGGAAGGGTAAGAAGATATGCTACTAAATTGGAAGAGTATGGGCCATTCAGTACTATACGCAATAAAAAAATGCATTGAATATGACTGAGGTTCAAAACTGCAAAGTTTTACAAAACAGTCAACAAAAATAAATTGTGTATAGCATCAATGAAATAGCTAAGAGCAATACTGTTATAACAGCCCATAACCATATGTGTAAATAAGTCTACCACGGAATTTAATAGTTGGATCTTCAAAGGTGCAATCTTCTGCATAAATTGCACTAGTGAAAAGTCCTGAATTCAACAAAAATACTCATTCAGTCACAGAAGCTTATTTTAAACACCTGTTACAATGTGTAAAGAGCAAATCAACATTTTCTTATCAAATAGTGATGGTAAGATAAAGGAGTTTGTGTTTGAGAGGGATTTGATAGTTTGGTAAATGGTAATTAGAAGAATACAAGATATCCATATGGTAGAAGATATGATCCAATAACAGCCGTTCAACATCTATTGGTGCAGGGGTAAAGTCTGCCAAGTAAGGCATGCATGTTTGTGCACACACATATAATTATATATACAAGCACACAGTGAAAAACACACATTCATACATTTATGTGTGTGTGCACGCACAAGATATGCATAGCGATAAAAAATAAATGCATTCAAATGTGAGTTGGATAAACTACTGGAATCTGTATGATATATAGATAACAGTGGAAATTCACTTTCAATGTCACATCTTTACTATATGACCTTTAGTATATTTGTCTACTAACTTTCTAGCAGAGGTAGACCTACTGGCTCTTCAGTGAATGATAAAAAGGAGACATTTTCCTTAGTCTTGTCAGTGGTTCATATGAGAAGACATGTGAATGTGTGATTTGGTTCATGGTGAATGTGAGTGAATAGTCAGTCATTCATTAATATTCATAGTTCACGTGAGAGCTGTGGTTAGATACTACTGACCTATCCATTTTTACATAATCGATCGATCTTTTCTTCAGCTTGAGAATGCAGGAAAAAAAAATCTTACTCATCCAGCTAACAAGCTATACAATTTAACTCCTCTGTCCATCATTATTTCACTTTCATGGCAGGTGCAGAAATTGCTGCTTAAATGTAAAGCACTACTAACGACGAATACAGATTGGTACCTGTAACAAAATACTCTCTTTCATAATCATCCTTAATAATCGTTAGAACATCGTCAACATCAGAAACAGAGAGTTCAATATTTCCACCTTCACTATTCAATTCATCCAGCCTGCAAACAGGAAAACTTACAGAGGATATGCCGGTTCTCCCAAAGAATCAATTAATTATCACTTTCATCAGTAGCATTATAGTATAGCAGTATCAATACATATCCAATAGCCAAAAACTTGTTTAAGACCATCTTCCGTGAGAATTCAAGATTAAAATGTAATACTAATAAGGAAGTGTTTGTTAGTTATAAAGAGAGAGTGTACATTTTGATTTAAAAGTATTACAATTCCTCTTCAATAATGCATTTCTATCTTATGACCCGACCCAATCCAGGGCACAGATCTCAACGAGGACAAATTCGCAACCAATAGAAACTATAATAAACTATTTTGAGTGAAATAACTAAAACTAATTTTGAAAATATGAGAGGATACGACAAATTGAAGAACCTGTGTTTGTGAGGAGGAGATAAGAGGCTTAGGAGTTGCGTGGCTCCGCTAACCGCAAGCTTCAACAGCTTTGGTGCCTGGGTTTGTAGCTTCTCAGGCTTCGGCCTATTCATTGAGAAGCAGTGGATGCCATGCGCCATCTAGTGGAGAAGAATTGGTTGAAAAGAATGAATGTTAGCTATGGAATGTGAGAATTGCTGAGCTGAGCCTTCAATTTGGTTTACCTTGCTCTGTGATGGCACGGTATAAGTATAACACCACACAACCGCCATTTTCCTCGCCGCTGGATATGAAAGTGGCGGCGATTTGGCAAAGTAGTTAAAAGTAATTGCAGGTTCAGAATTCAGATAGTCTTCAAATTTCTAGACAATCACGATGTCACCCCTGGGTTTCAATTTATTTATTTTATTTAATTTGTCACCTATAGCACCAAATAATTTTGACATGTAGTACTGTAGAATGTAGTGTATGTATGTACTAGTGTAGCTTATTTGCTTCACTAATTCACAAATTGCTTAGCTTTTATAATGTTTATTCTAATTGTTTAAAGAAATTATAGCCTGTTGGTAATTAAGTTCAGTTAAAAATAACCGATCGAGAATTTCGATTTTTGATCGGTTCGGTTATGAGAATGACTTCGGTTATTTCGGTCGGTTATAGAAAGGTTAATATTTTTTCGGTTATTAATCGAAAACCGACCGAAACCGATCGATGCTCACCCCTATCTACATCTGTGGATGGAGAGAAGTGCAAGAGAGAGAAAAAGGAAGTTCATCCCGCAAGTGAATAGTTTCTTTTAAATATTTGGGACCCGCAACAAAATTATAACACATTTGACAGCCATGCGTAGTTGTTACACTTGTGCCCAGTGCACACGCCCGCTAGGTGCATTACAACCTTCAAATGTTATATTCTTTTCTTTTTTTTTTAAATCAAGTTTATTTAATTTTTTTTTTCATTTTTCTCTTCTCTCTCATATTCTCTTTTCTTTTTTTTTTTGGTGCGCAAGAGGGGCTAAGCCCCGGAAAAAAAAAAGAAAGAAAAAACTAGCGAATCCTTCTGATAGCGACGTTCATGGCGTCTCTGTCAAGGATCTCAATGACTTCATCTGGTGGTTGATTCAGGATAACAGTCCCCCAGTGGATGGTCTGACCCATGTTGGCTAGGTAATCTGCACATTGATTCCCTTCTCTAAGTACATGGTCCAGCTCCAACTCTTGTATTTTGCTCATAAGGAATTTGCAATCCGCGATAAGAGTGTCTGCCTCCTGTCGCGACTCAGTGTCCTTGTTCAAGGCCTGTTTATCTTTTCTAATCACACTTACAAAATACTCACAAAAAGAAACTTCTCAAAAATAATAAAAAATTACATCAGNACGAATACAGATTGGTACCTGTAACAAAATACTCTCTTTCATAATCATCCTTAATAATCGTTAGAACATCGTCAACATCAGAAACAGAGAGTTCAATATTTCCACCTTCACCATTCAATTCATCCAGCCTGCAAACAGGAAAACTTACAGAGGATATGCTGGTTCTACCAAAGAATCAATTAATTATCACTTTCATCAGTAGCATTATAGTATAGCAGTATCAATACATATCCAATAGCCAAAAACTTGTTTGAGACCATCTTCCGTGAGAATTCAAGATTAAAATGTAATACTAATAAGGAAGTGTTTGTTAGTTATAAGGAGAGAAAGTGTAAATTTTAAATTAAAAGTATTACAATTCCACTTCAATAATACATTTCTATCTTATGGCCCGACCCAATCCAGGGTACAGATCTCAACGAGGACAAATTCGCAACCAATAGAAACTATAATAAACTATTTTGAGTGAAATAACTAAAACTAATTTTGAAAATATGAGAGGATACGACAAATTGAAGAACCTGTGTTTGTGAGGAGGAGATAAGAGGCTTAGGAGTTGCGTGGCTCCGCTAACCGCAAGCTTCAACAGCTTTGGTGCCTGGGTTTGTAGCTTCTCAGGCTTCCGCCTATTCATTGAGCAGCAGTGGATGCCATGCGCCATCTAGTGGAGAAGAATTGGTTGAATGTTAGCTATGGAATGTGAGAATTGCTGAGCTGAGCCTTCAATTTGGTTTTACCTTGCTCTGTGATGGCACGGTATAAGTATAACACCACACAACCGCCATTTTCCTCGCCGCTGGATATGAAAGTGGCGGCGATTTGGCAAAGTAGTTAAAAGTAATTGCAGGTTCAGAATTCAGATAGTCTTCAAATTTCTAGACAATCACGATGTCACCCCTGGGTTTCAATTTATTTATTTTATTTAATTTGTCACCTATAGCACCAAATAATTTTAGATAGAATAATTTTTATTTTTGGTCTTATTGTTATTAGGGTATTATTAATTTTAGTCCATTTTTTTAATTTTTGTCACATTGCGACCAATTTTTTTTAGTTCTTGTCACTTTTAGTCCACCGTAAAAATTTTCGTCAAATGATCGTCCAAAATATGGGTATTTTTGGTATTTTCATGCTTTGGTTATCTCATTGACCCTTTGCAGTGATTTTCCTTACACATTTTCATCCAATGAAGAGGTCCAGTGAAAGCCATGTGAGCCACGTTACAAAGCCATGGCTTTGGCAAGACCTTTTCATTGAATGAAAATGTGTAAGGAAAACAACTGCAAAGGGTAAAAAGATGATCAAAATATAAAAAGACCAAAATACCCCTGTTTTAGACAGTCATTTGACGAAAATCTTAACGGTGGACTAAAAGTGGCAAGGACTAAATAAATAAGACTGGCTCAATATGACAAAAATTAATGAAGTGGACTAAAATTGACAATGTCTCAATAACAGTAGGACCAAAAATAGAAATGACTATTTTAGATATTTAAGGAAAAATGTTTAAATTGACAACTAATTTGTCACCTATAGCACCTCTTCAATGATTTATAGAAAACAACTTTCTATAAATCTGTTACTCCAATTTTTCAAACTATACGGCTATACCCTTTTGTTTGGGCGGAAAATTGAACCATTTCCATTGAACCCTTTTGCTTATATATATATAAAATAAGGAGATAAAGATAAAGATTATTATTATTAGAACATCTACATCTAGGGGTGAGCAAAAAATAAAGACCGATCTAAAAATCGATGACCAATAATCGAACCGATCGAAAATTTTGATTTTTGATTATAGTGTTAAAAAAAAATTTTGATCATTTCGATTTACTCCAATTTAACAAACTATACAGCTATACCCTTTTGTTTGGGCGGAAAATTGAACCATTTCCATTGGCTAATCCTGTTGTGTGTGTGTGTATGTATATATATATATATATCTATATAAGAGATAAATATAAAGATTATTATTATTAGAATATCTACGTCTAGGGGTGAGCAAAAAATAAAGATCGGCCGAAAAATCGATGACTAATAATTGAACCGACCGAAAATTTTGATTTTCGGTTATAATGTTAAAAAAAAATTGGTCATTTCGATTTTTCGGTCGGTTATCGGTTTTGGACCAAAAATAACGAAATCGACCGAAAAATCGAGGGTAAGCGCAAACATTTTAACCTATAATGCCTAGCCTATAATCATTCAAAAATAATATAATTAATTATTTAGCCTAATATTAAGTCAATGCGAACCAGTGAACTACAAATTGCGAACCTAAAGCTACTCATTACTCAATTTTCATATTACTTGTTAATTACTTACTGCTTAAGTGCTTACTGTAGTAGATATTAGACATGTAGTACAGTAGACTGTAGTAAGACATGTAGTACCGTAGAATGTAGTGTATGTACTAGTGTAGCTTATTTGCTTGACTAATTCACAAATTGCTTAGCTTTTATAATGTTTATTCTAATTTTTTAAAGAAATTATAGCCCGTTAGGTAATTAAGTTCGGTTAAAAATAATCGATCGAGAATTTCGGTTTTTGATCGGTTCGGTTATGAGAATGACTTCGGTTATTTCGGTCGGTTATGGAAAGGTTAATATTTTTTCGGTTATTAACCGAAAACCGACCGAAACCGATCGATGCTCACCCCTATCTACATTTGTGGATGGAGAGAAGTGCAAGAGAGAGAAAAAGGAAGTTCATCCTCCAAGTGAATAGTTTCTTTTAAATATTTGGGACCCGCAACAAAATTACACAACATTTGACAGCCATGCGTAGTTGTCACACTTGTGCCCAGTGCACACGCCCGCTAGGTGCATTACAACCTTCAAAAGTTATATTCTTCTTCTTTCTCTTTTTTTTTTAATCAAGTTTATTTAATTTTTTTTTCATTTTTCTCTTCTCTCTCATATTCTCTTTTTTTTTTTGGTGCGCAAGAGGGGCTAAGCCCCGAAAAAAAAAAGAAGAAAAAACTAGCGAATCCTTCTGGTAGCGACGTTCATGGCGTCTCTGTCAAGGATCTCAATGACTCCATCTGGTGGTTGATTCAGGATAACAGTCCCCCAGTGGATGGTCTAACCCATGTTGGCTAGGTAATCTGCACATTGATTCCCTTCTCTAAGTACATGGTCCAGTTCCAACTCCTGTATTTTGCTCATAAGGAATTTGCAATCCGCGATAAGAGTGTCTGCCTCCGGTCGCGACTCAGTGTCCTTGTTCAAGGCCTGTTTCTATTTTCTAATCACACTTACAAAATACTCACAAAAGAAACTTCTCAAAAATAATAAAAAATTACAACCC
>CM008335.1:14958348-14968794 GCA_002525835.2 Ipomoea batatas | reverse complement strand
CCGTATAACTGGTAATAAGATATAAATATACAAAACAAAAATTATAAAGAAAAGCATTTAGGTGTGTTTGGAAAGCAGTAAAATGATTTCTGTAAAATGATTTATGAAAAATGAGTCATTTTACGAAAAACAGTTTTATTTTCTGTGTTTGGTTGCATTCTAGAAAACTGTCTTTGTGTGTTTAGTTCATTTTCTAAAAAATGAATTAAATTGTATAATTTTTACTTTTTAATTATTTTTTTAAAATATAAAATAATAATAATAATAATAATAATAATATAAAATAATAATATTTCTTTTAAAAAGTAAAAGATATGGCCATTTTGGCAAAAAAAAATTGTTGAAGCCAAGTTCGGAAAATTACTTCCAGAAAAAAAAAATTCAAAAGTCATTTTTCAGAAAAATGGCCTCATTTTCCTTGGTCAACGGAAATTATTTTTCGTTGACTGCATTTTCCAGGCACGGTCAAACACCAAAAGTCCGGAAAAGAATTTCTATAAATTATNTGTGTTTCTTAACATTGAGTGGTGTATTTCGTAACATTGAGTGGTGTAAACCGCACGGCCGCACGGAAAGGCACGGCCACACCTGAACATGACCCTATATATATATATATATATAATCATAATGTAAAAGTATTACATATTTTTTCTAAGTAATAAACATTTTATTCTTAATTAGTATTATATTATTTTTGTATAAATATTACATTTTCGTTTAATCCAATCTATGGGATCTATCTCATGAATAAAGACTTATACAATGCAGTATCTGTTCATACTGAAACACAAAGAGTCAATATTACTTCCACTGAGACTCGAACTTACTCCTTTCATATGAAAGTGCAACTAGGTGTAATTAGGCCACAAGGTCGACATAAGTTTTTATGATTATATTTTGGTTAAAAGGATATTATATATTTGAGATATGTGACAACTTATTTTTATCAAAACAGTTAAAATTAATTGAGATTGGAAGCACATATTTAAATCGTGTTGTTTTTAAAGGGGTAAAAAGGAGCTTAGTTTGAAGAAAAATGGGTCATGGGAATTTGGGATGTGCCTTGAACTGTGAGCCCTGCACACAATTATGTGATTCCTGTCCCCTTTGCTCTGCTGCCCCCATCCCCATTTTTTGTTTTTTTTTTGTTTTTTTTTAATGTTTTTTTTTTACATTAAAAAAAATTATAACATTCTAAAGTTTTACGATTACCTTACAAGGTTTTAACCACTATTATCAGCCTATAATGTAAATCATGATAAATGTCATAATTAATTTATATTTATTAGTAATTTGTGAATTAATTATGTAAAGTCATAGTGATATATAGTACGGAGTAAAACTTTTTATTTAATGAAATGAAATGGCAAAAATTCCTAACTGAAACTCAATGATTTAAGGTTTTAAAAAACTCAATGGTTTAAATTAAAATCATTTTAAAAGTATTGCTCCAACGGTGTTTAAGAGTTATTATATTGGGAGACTCAGAATTCAAAAATGATCAAATGTGATGAAATTTTTTTGTGCACAGAGTATATATGCAAAAATAAAATCAAGAATTGATTGACAACTTGTAATTTAAGTCTTCTAACATTTATGGACAGAAGTTCTAAAAATTTGGAATTAATGTAGCCTTAACTAGGTTACCTAATGTATGGGAAAAAAAAAAAAAAAAGAGCAATGTGTAAAAATGAATGGATAATACTGGGAGGGAATATTTAGAAAAACAGTAGTGCAAATTAAAATGGCCTGGGCAGGGCTGGATTTTAGGGCGTGCAAGATGTGCGACCGCACAGGGCCCCAAAATTTTGGGGGCCCCTAGTCCAGCCCTGACCTAATAGTTAGTATATGTATTTGTGATTATATTGGTCTAAAATTATGTTTTTTTTTGCATTTTTCTCTTTGCAATTTTTATTCCATTGACAGTTTATTTATACTTTTATAGGACCTCGCTTAGTTACTAGCACAGGGTCCCACAAATAAAAAAACCGGCCCTGCCTGGGGACAGCCTGGGTGGCCTACTGAGGTATAGGTGATCGAGTGTGTAGGGGATGGGAGTTTGTCGTGTTTCAGGTAACGGATGAGAAGACGCGGCAGTCCGTAGCTGCTGCCCCGCGTCGCGATGCGATAATATACGTGTCCTTTCATCAAACATGCATGCATGCATGTGTCAGACCCATTATATTATTGAGATCAATAATAATCATATTATATTGCTAGCTACTTTGTGTTTGTGAATGTATGTGTATATATATGAGCTCCCCGCCGCTGGTTGTAAGCCACTTCAATTAATCCATTAACCAATTGGAAATTAAGCATCATCAGCAGCAGCATATATGGCGGCGAAAACGAGAGTGAAGAATGAGTTGCGAGTGGTGGTAATGGTGTGCAGTTTAATTAGTTCAATGACGACGCAAGTGGCGGCGTTGGGAAGGAGAGGAGTAGTAGTAGTAGGGGGGAGAACAGAGATTGAGGGAGTGAAGGGCAACCAGGAGGTTCAAGATTTGGGGAAATATTGCGTGGATCAATACAACGTCAACATCAATAACAACGTTAATAATGGGGATTTGATGCTCAGGTTTTCGGAGGTGTTGGAGGCGGAGAGGCAGGTGGTGAGTGGGATAAAGTACTATCTCAAGATCTCCGCCGTTGCCGTCTCCACGGGGCTTCCCCACACTTTTGATGCACAAGTTGTAGTCAAGCCCTGGCTTCATTCTAAACACTTACTCAGCTTTGCACCCTCTTCCTCTTCCTCTTCCTCTTCCTCTTCCTCTTCCTCTTCTTATCTCCTCNAGAAAGCCAATGAATTAACACTATTTGCTGGACAATGTCCCTTTCGAGTCTTGGTTGTGCATAATGAGTCCTGTAACCCAAGATTGATAATGAATACAAATATGTTTTTCCATGTGTTTTGCAGGCTGATAGGAATATTCATTGGAAGGATCGGTACTGGGTAAAGGCAAGTGTTCTTGAAAAGTAAAATTTCAATCACTTATCTGTAAGCCTGGGTTGTTTATCTTAATTTTTAGTGTCCTAACTTTTTGCACTAAATTATCTGTAATCTTATAGAATCCTGAAAATTATTGTCGTTGGTTTTTCTAATGAGATTGATGGTGAACTTCTTCTATCCTTTGGGAGAAGGAACTTGTCTTTAGAAAGTAATCCATATAGAAATTAGGTTTTTGAAAAGGAAAGAAGTGAGGAAAGTAATTTGGTTGCACTGTTGCGCCTATCTCTTTTATTTGACTTCTTGATTATGGTCTATTTTGGTTAGTTTGAGTAAGAGTGGGACTACTCTTAATATGTATTTTATTGGTTTTGCTTTTTTGGTTTTGTTTCTGTGTTTTTTGTTTTTGTTTTTTTTTTTTTTGTTTTTTTTTTCAGTACACTCTAACCTAACTATACTAGTATATGTTCAACAAATTATGCCGACCCTTGATTGGGATGGGACTTGAACCAGAGAACTTCCTTATGTTTTGTTTTGTTTTGTTTTATTTATTTATTTGAATTATGGTGGATCTTCTCCTTCTGGCTTTCTCAATCTTTTTATTTAAGAGCTGCTTTGCATTGCTGTTGTTTTTGTTATTATGGTTATTATTATACTAACAACTAAGGTTCTGTTACCCCAGGCAAATCTCTGGATATTAATTTTTAGCTATGTTGGAAATTACTTTTGGACTCATTATTTCTTCACAGTGTTGGGTGCTTCTTACACATTTCCTTCATGGAAAATGAATGATGTAAGTACAATGTTGAAATATTAATTTCACCCTTATAAATTGCTTGATTTCTTGTTCTCTTTCCTAAGAACACCGCTGTCATATGCAGGTGCCCCATACAACATTCCTTCTGGCACATGTGTGCTTCCTGTTTTACCATGTTGTGTCGAACATAACTCTTCGTCGACTACAGGCGTCTATTGCTAACTTACCAGAAAACATTCAGTGGGTTTTTAAAGCAAGCTGGATCCTAGCTTTTTCTTATTTTATAGCTTATCTGGAGACCATAGCCATTTCCAGTGTATGTGGTGAACACATCTTGTATAAAATTTTGCTTCATTCAATGTAGCCCTTACCAAAATATCTTCTTAAAAAGATTGTTTATACCAGAATTTGTTTCATTTGAATATTTTACTTAAAACATCTGATATATTAGAGACAATGCTGCCAAGTTACTAATTTTCTTTCCTTTTTTTGGAAAATTTGCAGTTCCCCTATTATGACTTTGTGGACAGGGCATCCATGTACAAAGTTGGCTCCTTGTTTTATGCAATTTACTTTATTGTAAGCTTTCCTATGTTTTTGAGGTAAGAACCCAACTCAGAGACACCAACTTTCCTCTATTTATTCTTATTTTTTGCATGCTTCCACGATCTTATTGTGTGATTTTACGTTATCTGCACTAATTCATAAATAAAACTCCAATAAAGCTTCTTGACATTAGATTTTACGATATCACTGATTTTACATTAGCTATTTGAAGTATAAACATTATAAAAAAAAATAAAATTGAATGAATACAAAGTAGCTCAACTTTATCTGAAAACGAATAGCATATTAGATTGACAGAACAATTATAAGATTTTCTTAGGAAGTTGTTATCAATGGTATAGAATAAAATCTGACATGAGGTGTTTGAACTCTTTATTGTTATAGGCTCTACTGTTATGAGTCAGATGTATCCCTTTACCACTCTTGATGAATGCTTTTTGGTGTTTGTCCTAAAGTGCTTGTATTGTCGTGTTATTTTGAGGCTGTTTGTGTTCAACTCCTTAGCACTATAACATTGTGTCTTTTGAAACCATCTAGCACTGTTATCCTCTAGCCGCATCTAATCTTCTTTTGTAGTTTCGAATCAGTTGTGTTGTCTTAATTCAAGTTTGGAACTTTTAGATGCTCCAACTTAAAGGGGGGTTTGAAATTTAGAAAGTATTAATCTTAGTGTATCCCTAATCGTAACCTAGCTCATTAGTTTGGCCCATTATATTCCTATATGTCTACCCTTCTTAGTTTGTATATACTCTATGCAATCTACTATTATTAATAAAATCATATATTTTATCTATTCTTTCTTTCCTTTGTTTTTCAATTCACATATTTTGCTTCCGCCCAAGTCCTAACTGGCGGGTGGTGACTATTTGCCACCCTGCAATTTAATGCTAATCTGTACCATTTGTGCATTAAAGTTACCTCCTGTTTTTTTTTACCCCCTGCAAATATGTAGACCATAAAATTCAGTTTATTTGTGGAGAAATGGAACCTAGAGATGCACATATAAATATCTATATAAAAACCAGTAGCACTTAACAATCTTGCTTATCTGTTGTATGAGAAATATAGCTATGCATTAACAGTTTAATCATGTATTGCATTCCATTTTGAAAAAAAAAATACTGCTGAAAGGAACTTGTGTTATTTGCAACTGCTTTCCAGTTTCTCTTCACTTTGCCATTTTCATTGATGGGGTTTAGTCATTCTCCTAATCAATTTCCATTTTTTTCAATGGGATTTATTTTAATGCACAGAATCGATGAGAAACCTGGTGATCTGTGGGACTTGCCAAGGGTTGCCATTGATGCTTTGGGAGCTGCAATGCTTGTAACCATTATACTAGATCTATGGCGCCTTTTTCTAGGACCCATCGTCCCAATTCCAGAAACAAAGCAATGCCTTCAACCGGGACTTCCATGGTTTGCTGGACATTGAGTAGGATTGGAGTTTAAGAATGGTCTCTTGGATAAGTAAATGTTTGCTGTTTTTGGACTAAATTTAGAGAGTGTTTGGAAACAAGGAAAATGATCTGGGAAACGTTTTTGGAAAAAATGAGTCATTTTTCAGAAAACATTTTCANCCTACATGCATTATTGAGGCATCTGATGCAAGAAGCCGAGGGACGAAGAAGCCAACCAAAGATGACAAAAAAGTGGACATGGCTTCCTTTGTCGGAGAAGAATTAAAAAAGTCGTACTTGCAGTAAATTAATTAATTAATCTTCCTCTATAATAAAGTTATAACTTTTGGCCAATGAAATTATTGCATTTTCCAGCTCAGTTAATGCAGCGTCGGTGTTCCAGCTCAGATTCATTCAACAAACTCCACATATGCAAAGCCTTTAGCCTGACCAAATATGCTCAGGTTCACGGTACCACATGCCTGGAAGTGTTGCTGAACTTCCTCCGGGGTGCAAGCATAATCAACATTGCCAACAAAGATTGATCGTCAATCAACATCTCCTTCAGTCGTTCTATCTCCACAAAGTAGTCAGATCTGTTTGGGGCTACTCGATTGCACTTTGATATAATGTTTACAGCTCTATTTGACCTTTTTCCCTTTAATAATTTTCAAATTCTTCTCTTACCAAAACACAAAAAATGTCCTCAACTTCTTTTTGGGAATCTTCAATTAATGCACACACTTAGCACCATTATTGCACAAATCTTGCATTGAACTTCACAACGGTGAGTTTGTCAAATTTCTGATTTTTTTTTTCACCGGAGAAAACAAGTGTATTTGTGTGTTCTGTAATGTGTTTCAAATCAGCTGCTGACCTACGATCTATCTTGATCATATTGCATAACATCAAAAGCACGGAAGCCGTCAGGAAACCAGAGAGTATGTGCTTCAAGTCGCATGCCATGTTTCTACTCATTTTGCGCTCTCTCTCTCCTCAGATCTTAGTTATTATTCTTTCTTCTTGTTTCTCTCTCTCTCTCCTTCCTTACCTCCCTCCTCAGATCTTAGTGATTGTTTTTTTTTGGTTGAAACACATGTCAATACATATGACTTGTGTTTCTCATATTTATTACCGCTTACTTTAAACTTTTTTTTTTGAGAACTACCGCTTACTTTAAACTTAAGTGGATCTTTATTCTTGATAGCTCCTTGACCCTTGACCACTTTGGCTACTTGGCTGTTGTTGCTGCATTTGTGAGAGTTGGCATGCAACAAGTAGTAGTGTTGCTTGATACCACTCATTCTTATTTTCCAGACTCAAAACCCTCTTGTCCTACTCCATAAATCAGAATGTAGACTGAAGGTGTTGAGGGTGACCTGTAATCCCGGCCTGATCCAGAAGCCTTCATGTGGTGTGCATGCAAGCATGAGGCTGGGAATTGGATTCACCTAAATGGGAAGTACGTACGTACCGAATGAGTTGAAGTACTATGGAACCATGCATACATGCATTACTGAGGCATCTGATGCAAGAAGCCGAGGGACGAAGAAGCCAACCAGAGATGACAAAGAAGTGCACATGGCTTCCTTTGTCGGAGAAGAATTGAAGAAGTTGTACTTGAAGTATATTAATTAATTAATATTCCTCTATAATAAAGTTATAACTTTGGCCAATGAAATTATTGTATTTTCCAGCTCAGTTAATGCAGCGTCGTGTTGAGTGATAGCCATATCTTGTAGTTCGTGTACCAACTCTTTGTTTTCTCGATAATTACTAAATTTGTATTACTCCGTAATTGTTAATTGTTTAATATGTATTGTTTTTCGAGAATCCAGCATGTGATATAAATATCAAGTGCATATAAGGTATTGTTAATGTAGTGTAATTAATTTAACTGAAGAATAAAAATCTTACCCTTTATTATTTTGCGATTTACAATTCCGATGCGAATTCATTATTTCCTTTCCTCAATGAATGAGTCCTTTTAGGACTCTAAAGCATACTTAAATCATCTATAAATTGAAAAAGAAGATATCAGATTAGCACATGATCTACTCAGCAAAAGCCTTATAGATCTACTCAAGTTGAGAAAGGATGTCGTCAAATAACTAGTGAGGGTGACTTAAAAATAGTGTTACTTAGCTTGATATCGCTCATTCTTATTTTCCTCAGGCTTAAAACCTCTTGTCTTGCCCGGTAGAATGTAGACTGAAGCTATTGAGGGTGACTTGTAATCCCCGCCTGATCCAGAAGCTTGTGGTGTGCATTTTAGCATGAGACTGGGAATTGAATTCACCTGAATGCATGGGAAGTTGTATATGTACAGAATGAGTTGTAGGTTGTTGAACTACGGTAGAATCATACATTTTGGAGGCATCTGATGCACGAAGCAGGGGACGAAGAAGCCAGAGATGACAAAGAAGTGGACATGCTTTAAGGGTGATGTTTAAAATATAATATGATCCTATTAGTAAAATATAATAAAGGAATAAACAATATTAAACTTGAAAGAATATTTGTATTTAAATTTTAATGCACGGTAATTAGTATAATTTTGAAATAAATTAGTACTCCGGCTTTATGTTAATCAATTAGGTCGTGAGGGAGGGACAGTATATGTACGGAGAGAATAAGGTAATACACTCTCAAACCCACAATTGAAGAAGAATGAGGGCACCGCCAATTTGACAAACATTATCTATAGTCACCTTGCACATGCTTTGATCGATACAAGAATGCAAGAACTACATTTCCCCAACCGTAGCCATTGGCACTTTCAAATCCTAGCCTTAATTTGGCTAAAAAACATAGTCTTACCTTGTTGTTCGATGTGTCGAAAAATAACACTGTACTCCATCTAGTAATTGAATGATATGCAATTGGGCCATGCGCTGCAGGGCTTCATTAGTCTAATGCTCTGTGTACTTTTATAAACATGTCAAGATCAAATGAGAAATGTAGGAAATTGAGTTATTGTTGGGCCGGCCTAATGCCAAAGGAGGTGATGACATATGTCACATCACTTATCATTTGTAGGCATTTGGAAACCTCTTGTCACTCATGCCTTCAAGGTACAACCCTGATTAAGAGAATCTAACCATCTTGCAATGCGATGGTGATTTCCCGAAATGAAAGTTGAAAACAATGGTTCTCTGGGCGCCATTCACCATGAAGTGATCAAAGGCCAGTCCAAATGTATCATTTCCAATTTAGACAACCCATCAAATTAAAGTCTGCTAGTTAGTTGGATATAAGTCATTCATCAAATTCTTGCACCTAAATCCTCAAATTCTCCTCTCAAAAAAGAAAAAAAAGAAGAAGAAAACCTCAAATTCTTTTAGAGAACCTTTCATTGATGAACACACACTGCACTATCCTTGCACTCAACCACTTCACCAACATTATATTGGAGACACATAAATTAATAGCAACTAAAATAGTAAAACATAACCATCCACTCAAGTCTCCTTTTTTCTTCATCTATCATTGCCACCATCACCATGCATGTGGCGGGATGCCATTGGGTTGAGTTTCAAGTCTCCTTTCTTCCCCTATGACTATGAGGGTCAAAGCTTTAACACACGCTTCCTCAATGGCAGCATATATAGCCTTCACCTGCATTTTCAGCTTTCTCCAAACCATCTCTAGCCATCCTACTTAATTATGCTATGCATAACCCTTACACTCGCATTAATCAAACAAAAATTTCTTGGATTGGATTAATTAATAATGTTCAGAATCATAATAATGCCAAATTTTTTCTGTTTTAACTTACCTAGTGTTCTAGTTTTGATGCTAAAGGCATGAATTCTTGTTTGGTCATTATCATTACCAGGTGGACCGGGTCACCCAATAATTCAAAAATAAAATATTTTTTTCTAGTTTAATACGAGTATTATTTACTTCTTTATTGTTTTAGTTTTTAACTTTATGTTCCTGTTAATTCTTTTTAATGAGTGGTGCCTATTCGACTATATTTAATTTTTAACACAAGGTCTTGGATTAGTAGAATTTCATATATGCCACTCTAGGTCAATCTATTAGGTCTTGAGGAAGAGAGAGTATCTTCGGAGGGAATAAAGCTATAATTAAGCTTCCAAACTCACGATTGAAGTAGAATGAGGGCACCACCAATTTGATGAGCATTACCCATGGTTGCCTTGCACATGCTTCGATACAAGAAGGTAAAAACAACACTGCCCCAACATGAACATTATATTACTTAACCCACGAAATCGTTAGCACTCTGCAAATCCCTTAAGTGGTCTAAGAAACATAGTCTCACCATGTTGCAGTGTTCAACATGTTAGGAAATAAATTTCCACTTAGTAATTGCATGATACATAGTCAGGCCATGCGTCGCACGTCTTCATGAGTTTGAATGCTCTGTCTGTAGTATCGGATTTTTTAGACATAATGTCATGATCAAACGAGAGGTGCCGAAAATTGAGTTAGGTGTTATCTCTGTATTTAACAGAAGGATTTGAAGCTCCAAACCTAGTTGGAGGACACACAGCCACTGTAACCCTTTCATTTGACACAATGCACCATCCTTGCCCAAATCTTGCACCCATCCACTTCACTAATTTAGCTCCAATCTATTATTCAACACACATTAATTAATCACAACTGAAACACAATCGTTCACGTACTCAACCTTTCATAAATTAATTTTACTACAAATTTATTTGACAATATACATATTTGAAGCATATCACCATGGTCCACTTATAACGATTGTGTTAATCTCTTTAGGCCTGACCTAACCGACCC
>CM008335.1:14667700-14678888 GCA_002525835.2 Ipomoea batatas | reverse complement strand
CATTTACAAATTTTATGAGTTTTGTTATGGCGTTTATATAAAATCTCAATGCAGAAACCACATGCCAGTTGTTATACATGCATCCGCGATCCTTTTGTAGTTCTGTATACAAAAATGATAATTTGATAGACATTCTTCAAAATTAAGGTATGTTTGAGAGAGCGGTGGATTGTAGTTGCAACGATTGGAAGATTGGAACCCCACTTTAATGGCGAAAATTTCATTAAGAGAGAGGTAAATGTACGATAGAGTGATGTGATTGAAATTATCTAATCACTTCAAAATCGTTGTTATATTTATTTCAGTCTCATTATTCTCCTAAAGAGGTTTTAGTTGTACCAAAATAACAAACAACGTAGAGAATCAGAAGCATAGTTTTACAACTATTATATCTTAGGGATGATGAATTAGTTAGAGTGGTTGGTGAGTCAACCTCAAATAGATTGTTCGGCACTACACCCTAGGGCAAGGCAATGGAGTGGGCTTCTCAGTGAGGCTCCTGCTCACATTTAAGGTGAGCAATTGGGTGGATTTGAGGTCATTAACGATCGGGATTTATGGTTATTTATTTCCTTAGCGAGACACTTTCTTTTATCTAAATTAGGAAGACAATTGTCAGTTAGCGCCTAATCCGGGATTTAGCGCCTAATTCGGGATTTGGTTGACCTGAGATTTGTAGCATTTATTGAGGAGATTACTTTCCTAATATGGTGGAGAGCATCAAGTCTAAATAACTTGAAAAAGGGTGAGAAGGGAGTTTCGATTTTGTGCGAGTTCAAGGCAATACAAGCTAAGCTTATTCTCACTGTTCTCATGTTTAAACACTAAACAATGCTAACAAAAGATTTTGTTGTACACATTTTGATGAAGTGAATTATCTAATCACTTCAAAATCATTGTTATATATATTTATTTCAGTCTCACCATTCTCCTAAAGAAGCTTTAGTTGTACCAAAATAACAAACAACGTAGAGAATTAGAAGCATAGTTTTACTACTATTATATCTTAGGGATGAGGTATTAGTTAGAGTAGTCTATGAGTCAACCTCGAATAGATTGCTCGACACTACACCCTAGGGCAAGGCAATGGAGTGGGCATCTTGGTGAGGCTCATGCGCGCATTTAAGGGAAGCGATTGGGTGGATTTGAGGGCATTAACGGTCGGGATTTGTGGTTATTTATTTCCTTAGCGAGGCACTTTCTTTTATCTAAGTTAGGAAGACAATCGTTAGAGCCTAATCCGGGATTTGATTGACTTGAGGTTTGTAGTATTTATTGAGTAGATTACTTTTCTAATATGGTAGAGAGCCTCCAGTCTAAATAACTTGAAAAAGGGTGAAAAGGGGGTTTTGATTTTTTGTGAGTTAAAGGCAATACAAGCTTAGCTTATTTTCTCATGTTTAAGCACTAAACAATGCTAATTAAAGATTTTGTTGTACACATTTTGATGAAGTGAATTATCTAATCACTTCAAAATCGTTGTTATATTTATTTCAGTCTCACCATTCTCCTAAAGAGGCTTTTTTTTTTAGTACTACTGACTCGGTTACAATGTAGTATCTGTTCATAAACTACTTTCTCAACCTACTGAAGCACAAAGAAGCTTTAGTTGTACCAAAATAACAAACAACGTAGAGAATTAGAAACATAGTGTTACTACTATTATATCTTAGGGATGGGGCATTAGTTAGAGTGATCTGTGAGTCAACCTCAAATAGATTGCTTGGCACTAAACCCTTGGGCAAGGCAAAGGATCGGAGTATTGGAGTGGGCCTCTCGGTGAGGCTCCTGTGCGCATTTAAGGGAAGCGATTGGGTGGATTTGAGGGCATTAATAACGGTTGGGATTAGTTAGCGCCTAATCCAGGATTTGATTGACTTGAGATATTTGATTGACCTTAGATTTGTAGCATTTATTGACGAGATTACTTTCCTAATATGGTGGAGAGTCTCAAGTCTAAATAACTTGTAAAAGTGTGAGAAGAGCATTTCGATTTTTTTCGAGTTCAAGACAAATAATACAAACTTATTCTCATTGTTCTCATGTTTAAGCACTAAATTAAACAATGCTAATAAAAGATTTTGTTGTACACATTTTGAATAAAGTGTATACAATTGCCTGAAAATTTTTGGCACATTTTTTCTACCAGGAGTTGGATGTCACGCCCCCTCTTTATTTCTGATGTAATTCGCTCGGAAGCTTATTAATGAAAGTCTTATGTTTATTTAAAAAAAAAAAAAAAACCTTTTAGCAAAAACAACTTCACCATAATTGCCTGAGAACAATAAAATATCATTTAATTTTGAACAATAACTTTCCCACAAACAATTAATAAATGCATGAACGTATTACCTGGCCTCTTTGATTGCGGCCAAATTATATATTCCATCATCATTAATACTTGAAAGCGACAAAACTATGTGTAGAAACACGACCAATCGGAAAGAGATCGAACCACCCAAAATTATATAAGGCTACGGATGCTAACTGCTAAGGCATATACTCAAGCATATGCCTCTCGCCAGTCACCGCGTATGGATATTCTCCAGCATATTCATGTAGCTAGGGACACAACGCCCTCTTTATATTCATCATTAATCAAATCAAATATAATGTAAATGTTAATAGGCAAATGTGCGTCCATGTTAGAGCTATGAATTTGTTTTGTTGATGGCCATCTAGTCTAATCGTGCACTCTAATCTGGGCATAAATGCATATATATCCTGATTAGATGATCATCAACAAACATGTTCATCGCTCTATTCTACGCCAAAATTGCCCAAGTCTTGTGACTCTTGTCTGTCTTATATTGCAGGAAACAACCTGAGCTGAGGAAATGCAAGTGGGAGAGGGGAAGGGAGGGCAAGTCAGCTATAATTCGTAACTTCTCGTTGCGCCGTTTGGTAGGAGTTGCAAGTGCAGTGTCATCTGACTTGTATCGCAATAACCGAATGTAAGGATCAAACGCTAAATGCTTATATGCCAAAAGTTATAGTTCAGAGCAAAGGTTTTAATGTTAAATTTTTTAGCATAAAATGATATTTTAAAGGGCTATTTTGTAGTATAAATATATGTGGGATCTACTGTCGATTTAGGTCAGATCAAAGTGAATTCACAATCTTCGTAATGAGACGAAGAAATAGATATATTGTACGCTCAAAATGAAAATGGAAAGACTTGAAAAAAGTACTTGTCTCTCAATTTAGAAAGTGGATTTGTACCACTATATATACAATTAACTTTTTAGATAAAGTTTGAATTGTATACTAAGAGGCAAACCCCCAAGATTGGTGTTGGACTAATACCTTGGCCCTTCTCTCCGCTAGGGATGACAATGTGTCCCGTCCTTGTCAAGGATCACCATCCCCGTTTGAAATGGGAGCGGGGACGGGGAAAATTTTCTGGGATCAGGGATGGGGATGAAAATTTTTTTCAATTCCCCACCGAAGATACCCCTCCCTCCCCCGAATAATATATATAATTAAAAACAGTAGCAGTTAAAAATAGTGGCAGTACTTAATGCTATTGCCACTGTTTAATATATATATATAAACTTTTTAAAAGATATTGACTAAGAATTGACTAGGGGCAGGATGGAGACTATTTTCCTTTCCGTCAGTGACGGGGATGGGGACGAGGACGGGGTTTCGGGGACAGGGACGGCCGCCCCACTCTATTGCCATCCCTAGCTCCGCCAACACTGAATATGGCCAAGGCGGCAAGCCAAGGAGCATATATGAAATATGGAATGGAATAGAGCTTAACTTCAAGCTGCCGTTTTCGTGGTTTGCATGCAGTGTCTTGAAGAAGCAGCTTGCAAAGGCATATAGGGAGATTCTCCATTTTAAGGTTAGCAATATAAAAAAGTAAAAGATTGCTAGGTTTCCCTCTTGGTGTTTTTCCGTGTGTCTTCACCAAAAATAGTAGAGGTCCAGTGAAAATTTTTGTGCTACTCTTCCCCCAATTGAATTGTGCAGTGCATCTATCAAAGTGCAAAGAACAAAGTGGCACCAGTTCAACTGCTTGATCTGGGACACATCTCTTAAATGATGTAGCAACTACGGGCCCACATATTCATTTTGTGAGCCATCTACAAATAATAAAGATACTATGACCACAAAATGCCTTTTCAACCAAGCACCACCATCAGTGCATACAGTCATTTCTTTCCTTTAAAATAGAATAGTATAATAAATATGGTATTTATACTTTTGCTTAACTAAAAAATAGCATTGCACTCTAACTAAATAGATAACTGATAGTAGGACAACTTTGAAACTTGGGCTGCATAAATTTGCACCCTAAGGTGCATAAATTTCCAATGTAATGTGCATAAAGTTGAAAACTAACATATATTATAACTTTGTATCTTAAGGTGCACACCTTTAACCTGTAAGATGCATAACTTTAGACCTCCAAATGCACATATTTGCAGCTGTGCACACACGTAAAGTTGAATAAGCACTGACAACTAAAAATATGCACTCATATAGAATAATGAATTATGCATATGCATACTCAAAAAAAAATACAATTAAGTGTCTCTACATACTACTAATAGTACTCCATAACAAAATGATTAAGCACAAATACATTTGGAAAATACTACCTTGAATTGCAATCATTTACTTAACAATAATACAGTATTTTGATGATTATGTGAAATTTACATAGGTTGTTGTGGTTGCACTACATTCTTTTTGTAAGCCATTAATATTCTATATTGCTTCACCCCTAAGGTATTAACATTGTTCTTGCTTGTAAATGATCGCAAATGGTTTGAAGATAGAAAGACAACAGGTAACAATGGAGAAAATGACTCCGTCCAATACCTTCTTCTCACATACAACTATACAAGTGATCACAGATGGTTCAAAGATCCAAAGAAAACAATGGAGACGGCGACTTAGTGGAGAAGATTGCTTAGTGTTGCTTTGAATTTTTTTAAAAACTTTTTTACCCCTCAGTGCATGAAGTTCTTTAAATTAACCGCCTGTTAACATTCACAATTAATGGCTAAGATGTGTTGATAACTATTAGATGGAAGATTGAGACTATACCTGATCATTATTTACCTAGGACAACCACCGCACCTGATCCCTTATATATACAAACACGTGAGAGAAGAAAGATGGGAGGAATGAATGGATGAATTGAAATGATGAGATGAGGTGATAAATGCAAACTCTACACTATTTATACATTTCTTGGAGTGATTTTTGCGTCATGCTTGTGACAACGTGGACCTGCATGCATGGTGATCATGCTTTGTGACGACGTGGGCTTCATGGTGATGGAGAAACGAATTATGCTAGATTCAGCCATAATTTTCTTAAAGTGATTAAAACTCACAAGATTATCGACCAAACCAGGCTCCTCATGAACTTTGTCACCAAACGATATCCACGGATTGATCAAATAACATGTTAGGCTCATTGTTTCTACCCAAAAATATTTAAAAGAGCCTAGCATTCAATTTGAGACATCTTGCCCTCTCAACAATGGTCCTATTAAGCGGCTTAGCAAAATCTTGTTGTGGTGTCTTACACACTGTATAGTCCCTCACAAGGTATCTACCCAACTAATTAAGTCTTATAGTAGATTGGCAAGACCGGAGATCCGTGCGTCAGAAATCCAATGAAGTCCCCTTCTTAGAGAGTTACTCTGATACAGTCCGTCTTGCTGACTCATCATTCACTGTTCCACAGCTTAAGCATCGAGGACGAATTTGCCTTCTCAAGTTCATCGACTTAAAAGAAAAAATAACTCTAGAACTTGTATTTCTTGCGAAGACGATATAGTCAGAGTTAATCTCATAGAACTTCAAGGGGGATGGTTATCTTTCATGTGAAAAGCTCGATTAATCTCTAGCTCGTAATTTCTTGAACCATCCATCCCTTTTAAATAAAAACTCTGACCTAGGCAACATGGTAATTCTCAATGTTTGGATCTTTAAAGATAATTACCGTGATACCCTTTGAGGTGTCCAGATGATGAGGACTTTCTTGTAATATCACATATTTGCGTAGAGTCTAATCAATCTGGTCTTCACTCTTAACACTAAGAAACTCTATTCATAATCCTATCTAATTTGTCATAATAAATAAGTCAATTACATCAGTGGAGTTTATACTTAAAACCTAAGGTTCCCTGATAGGTCTCTAAACATCATAATGCACTTAATCTAGAATTCCTTCAGTTTTATTCTTCCCAGTAGAAAAATTGACTCTAGACTAACTCACAGAAATCTAGCTTACAACATTTAACTCATTTTAACATATTCCTTTTGTGCAAGTCAGACAAACCACATTCACCAAGGTGACTTAAATGTAAATGACGTAACCTAGTAGTATCATCATCACCTACAACAATAATACTGCCCAACAACTTATAAATGTTCCTTGTGGCCTTTTTCCCATTCTTCACAATTAGAGCACCCTTAGCTTACTGATTTTAATGGTTTCCTATTACTTTCAGCTCTATGAATAAAACCATTATGTATGTAAAACGCCCATGCATGGACTTTGCTATGCATTTATGAGGTATGCTACATCGCTCTAAAGCTTTCTAGCACTTGTACATAGCATCTCATAGTTGGTAAAATGTTCTAGAAGTATGTACATAACACTAGTAGTAGTAGAGACTTATAGAATATTCTAGAACCTTGTAGAACCATTAGGTTCGTGTAGAGATTTAAGGAGGGTTCTAGAGAATAATTAATAATCATAAAATTAAGTAAATCTCCACCATCAATTAAGAATGGAGAATGGGTATAAATACCCTCATGGGCTCATTTGTAAACAAACCCTAGAATCCAGGCAATCTACTCATAGCAGCATACCATGAGAGACAGTAGATTCAAGTGCAAGAACTGGTTGTCCTTGTGCTAATGTTTCATACACTTTAGGTCTTTAGGATATCTTAATAAAACCATCATAACAACCCTACTAAAAAAAGAGATGATCAACAGTAAATTATCAAATAGATGTGTTTTTTTTTCTCAACAAAACATTACAAGTATCGTTTAGAGATTCTGGAACCTCTCCACTCCTGCCGATAGTAAATGGCAAATAACAAAGAGAATCCTATTTTTTTTTCACGAATAGTATTACAGTAGTATTGCAGTCAATATAAATAATAACAAAAGAAAATTCTTACATTTATAATAATTAAAGATTTTCAGTTAAACGAAATGAGAGATGAGTGTATCTTGACCGCAGTTAATCGAACTGCTTAAGTTTTTACGGATGTTTGGCAGTCTCGGCTGCCGTAGACAGCATTTTGAAACATAAACCGTCCAGCAATTCGTCGCTGGTAGATGAGAAAAGACGAAAATCCTAGTTCTCATGATTTTGAATTTAAATAATAACAAAAAGAAAACTTGATTTACATTTATAATAATTAAAGAAGATAAATTTTCTAATTAAACGAAATGAGAAATGGATGTACCTTGACGATGTTCGCCAGTTTTGACAAAACCGTATTGAGGGATAAGCACTCCAGTCATTCGCTGCCGGGGGCGGGTGGAGGAAAGAAGACGAAAATCCGATTTTGAATTTAATTCTCATTTTTTTTAATGCCCTGTTAATGTTTTGGGATTTCAATGGTGTTGGTACTTGGGTGCTAAACTAGCCCTTACTCGATCAAACTCTTTAATTTTCCTTAGATTTCTTGAATTTTTACTTCTTTTAATATATTTTGTTCTGAGACTTTTACACTTATGCCCCTAAGTATGGTATAACTTGCGCCCTTGCACTTGGGGAGTTGGGGTACTATAAATAGGGGCAGGTTTAATTTCTTGGAATTCTATTTAGTGGTTAAAAAGAAAACAACTAAACAAACCTATCATATAGAATGCTATTCCATTATCTTTTTATTCCATGAACCAAGTGCTATATAAATGATTTATAACACGATTTTTTTAGTAATATTTAAATTAGACAATTTATAATATTGGTCGTAAAAAAATATTGATAAAAACAAAAAGTATTGTATATTTAGCTAAGAGTTAATTCAAATTTTTTTGTCCTTACAGGGCGTTTGATTGGAAGGAAGGAATTATAGGGAAAAAGAATTGTAATTCGGTGGAATTGTAATTCAATAAATAATGTAGGAATTGAAATTACAGTGTTTGATATGCAGGAATAGGAGTACAGGGAGAGAATGACTAAAATGCCCTTATGTAGTAGTAGTAATAATAATAATAATAATAATAATAATAATAATAATAATAATAATAATAATAATAATTCTTTCAATAATAATAATAATAATAATTTCAAAAATTTAAAAAAAGAAAAAAGAAAAAAGACAAAGGATTGAGAGGAGAGGCAAAATAGTCTTTACACCAATATAAATGCCCCTCCTCTCCACGGAATTACAATTCATGGGGTACAATTCATGGGGTACCCCATGAATTGTAATTCACCATTTGGAGGGAATTGCAATTCCACCAAACATTGTAGTTGTCAAATTCATTGAATTGAAATTCAATGAATTACAACTCCCCCCAAATTACACCAACCAAACAACCCCTTAGATTTATAGGTGATAATATACTTTTAGTAATTTTTTTTTTATCAAAACATTCTCATTTGGTTATAGTATTATTGTAACATGACCATATTTGGTCTTTTGTAAACAAAATTATTGAAATGTCATTAAATACAATTAAAAGAATTCATAATTAAAGACCAAAATACATTTGCATTTAACGACATTTTTGTTGATAGATGATCAAAAATAATAGCCATGCCTCACGTGTGCGGTGACGCGGAGATTCGAACCCATAAAGCATGTGCTCCATCTCAACTAAAAGCCTAAGCTGATAGTTGGACTGCACATTTATGTTTATATTATATTTATCACAGTGAGATGAGAAAAAGAAAAAGAGGCAGGAGAAGACTGACAAAGAAGAAAAGTGAGCAAACAATTTGATGCGGCCAAAATTCGATGCACTAGGCGTTACTGTTCACCCGTGTGTTTTCTAATAAGAGAACACCTTTTCAGTGTGTCTCTGATTTCCTCTTAAATGAAGAATAGTTCTCAATTTTGGAAATGGAAAAAGAGCATAGTAAACGCTTGACTGTTTTCAATTTTCAATTTTCGAAAATTCTCTTATTTTCTAATTAGATATTCCCTTTACAATAAAAAATAGTCATTCTCAAAAACTGCCCATGATATTAGCTATTCCTTCCTTATCAAGATAGCTAAATTTATTACATAGCAAAACTACCCATACACACACAATTACACATACAAAAGAAAATGTGTGTGTATATATATATAAACATGATATAGAAAGCATGGGTTCTCCAAAAAAAAAAAAAGCATGGCTTTCCACCAAGGAGTGAAACCTCTAAACCCAATAAATATTTTAAAGGGCCCAAATCCTTAATGCAAAAGGAATCATTAAGATGTGATTTAATGGACAACAGAATAGATATAAAGTCAGAAGAACAATACTAACACTCCTCAAAGAGTCTAAAAAAAGATATAAAGTCAGAGGGACAATGATACAACGGCTACAAAAGGTGACCAACTAACTACTGCTGCAATAACATTGTTTACTTTTTTAAAGCAGATAGAAACTAGCCAACAAATTACCATCTTAGTAGTTAAGCATGCTTATGATATCACCTTAGCAAGAAAATATTGTTTTACGATGGTTGTTGAAGAGTTCACACCATGTTAAGGAAGGCAGGGCGCTAAAAACAGGGGAAGAAAGACCATTTCAAAACCTTATCAAGATTCTTCATATTCCTTTACCTGTTGGAGGATTCAGAATCTATAAAAGGAACCATTGGAGTGGCTGCAGTGCTTCAGAACATATATTTTCTTATGCTGTTTTCTTTTTCACATGCAAGTGCACATGTAACGACTATGTACCAATCTTTCTGCTTCCCGGTGGTTAAGGTACATTTTGCCATGCTGCAGAAGTTCATGAAATTCCAGCTTGTGGTAGGTTTCGTGAGTTGAGATGAGATGGTCACTTGCATAAGTAACCATGACTGCGGTTATCCTCAATCAGCTAAAATGGTTTACATAATCACCCTTACAGTAGGCAGATGGCTCATTTGGTTGGTAACTTGATCACACATTAGGCGTGCTTAAAGAGCTTCATGCTGAGCCAATGAAAATATACAGCAACAAGAAGGAGAGGAAGTGTTAAAGGAACCAAAAAGCAGTAGTATCTGAAATAAAAGGAACCCAAGGTTAGACTCAGCTTAGGATTTACTATATAACCATAGAAAGTTTGAAGTTGTATAATGATCAACTTCAAATCTTCAATAAAGTTTTTCTAGCTCTATTTATTACGGAGTACATTTTGAGGATCTATTCATATCATTACTATTCAATATAACTCATTTTTCAAACTGAAATTTCCTAAACCGTACTAACTTCACATCTTATGTTTGTGTCTTTAGTCATGCGGGATGTTACGAGTGGCATTTATGCACCAGTTGGGCCTTTCTTGACAAAAAGAGTTATAGAAACTTTCATTTCAATGTCACCAAAATTAATGACTCGGACTTAAAATTGCAGTGACATGGTACTATACATATAGACTATAATCCATAGGTAGTGAACTGGTATAAGCAGGGCAATCATAATTTCATTAACATAGCAATGAAAACAATCTCACATCAAATGAGGAAAATTTACCTGTCATTTTGAATGGCTGCTATTATAGGATTACCAGAACCTGGAAGAAACTTCGAAAAAACAGCAGCATATACAAATAGCAAAAATGAAATGGACCCAAAAATGATAAGCATCCATCCTTGAGCTTGTGAACCAAACTTCGACAAAGAGGATAATTCCATTTTTATTTCCTAGCTGTCGCTTCTGAACAATACTAGGCAGAAATCAGAGGCTGTGTATCCTTTGCACAAAAAATTTAAACTTCATCTCTGGGTTGTTCAGACATTTTTTCAAACACCTAATCGTCAAGCGTCAGCTCGCGAACAGAGTGACGACTGATTCCGACTATGGAATCTTCAAAGGGTGGCTTAATTTTCTCCAACAGAGACTCTCAACCTATTGCTATCATTGAGGTTTGGACGGAGAGTAGTGCGGCGTAAGTGGCACTGCTGAAGCAATACATGCACGCAGTAAGTTTGAGCAATTAAAAAATGTTCAAGACAAACACAAATAAAAGGGTTCAACTATAAAATTTTATAGACA
>CM008335.1:14588974-14600838 GCA_002525835.2 Ipomoea batatas | reverse complement strand
CCTAAAGAGGCTTTAGTTTTACCAAAATAACAAACAATGTAGAGAATTAGAAACATAGTGTTACTACTATTATATCTTAGGGATGGGGCATTAGTTAGAGTGATCTGTAAGTCAACCTCAAATAGATTGCTTGGCACTACACCCTTGGGCAAGGCAAAGGAGTATTGGAGTGGGCCTCTCGGTGGGGCTCCTGTGCGCATTTAAGGGAAGCGATTGGGTGGATTTGAGGGCATTAATAACGGTTGGGATTAGTTAGCCCCTAATCCAGGATTTGATTGGCTTGAGATATTTGATTGACATTAGATTTGTAGCATTTATTGAGGAGATTACTTTCCTAATATGGCGGAGAGTCTCAAGTCTAAATAACTTGAAAAAGTGTGAGAAGAGCATTTCGATTTTTTTCGAGTTCAAGACAATACAAACTTATTCTCATTGTTCTCATGTTTAAGGACTAAACAATGCTAATAAAAGATTGTGTTGTACACATTTTGAATAAAGTGTATACAATTGCCTGAAAATTTTTGGCACATTTTTTCACTACTACAAAATTGAACATATAATGATAGCTTTTTACTTAAGAGGTGTAGTGTATTGCTTAAAATTAAAAAAAGACACTACTTTCCGCAGCACCTACCGAGATCAGGTGCTGCGAAAAGTAAATTATTAAAATAATAATTAACTTTTCGCGGCACCTACAAGAAATAGGTGCCGCGAAAAGTCAATTATTATTATAATAATTTATTGTTTGCGGCACCCAATGTCGTGGGTGCCGTGGAAAGTCAAGGAAATATATATATATATATAAAACTAGCTCTGCTCCCAATTTCCACATTTCCTCTCCTCTATAGCGAACATTCAAGGGTTCAGCCTCAATCTCCTCCATAAGTGCGTGTTGTCAGTGCAAGAAGCGATGAACTCGCCGATCGCCGGCCCAGGCACCGACAGGGAAGATGAACTCGCCGACGCCGCGAAAGAAGCGAGGAACTTATCGGAGTGGTTCTCGAAGCGAGGAACTCTGCAAGCGGAGACAGTCTCCGCCTGCTTATCCGCGCTCTCATCGCCGCTTCTCTCGCGCCGCCGCCTCTTCGGTTCTGAGCCCGACAGGACTGCGGAAAACGATACGTCGGAGATCGGCGGAGGTGGAAGCGGCGGTTTGGCGAGGAAAATCGGGGTAGGGATACTAGCGGCGGCGTATGTTGGGATGATTCCAACGATTCTGTTGGTTGTGGCGGCGATTTTGGGCGTGGCGGTGGTGAGGGTGTGGGTGGAGGAGCCGGTGTTGTTGAAGGAGAGGTTGAATTTTGACTACACAGATGCTCAGCCTAAGGCCGTCTTCTCTTTTGTTCACCGCGGCTGCGGCGAATATAACAGTAAATTTGTTGGTAAGAGTAAGAAAATGGGTGTTCCTGCTGGGCATACATTCTATGTTTCTTTGGTCCTTGTAATGCCGGAATCGGATTATAACATAGAGCTTGGGATCTTCCAGGTTTATTCTAACCCTAATTCCCAATTTAGAAAATCACTTATTTTCTTTCTGCTTCCGCTTTCCTGGAGACTTGGAGTTCCTACGGCTGCGACAAGGGTATTGAGCGAGGCAGCGGCGACCAACCGGCGAGGACCTCGATTGGTGGCGGAGAGGCGGCGATCGACCAGCGAGGAGGTACTCTTCTAGTCTATTTGTTGTGGGCTTGTGGCCTATGGAGGCTTGTTATTTTTGTTCTGATTTTATGATGTTTTTGTAATCTTAGTTAATGAAACTTTTGTTTAATGAAACCTATTATGCTCTAGTGTGGTAGCTCTATGAAATTTTGATTGTGATTGCAAGAAATGTAAATGGAGTATTTCTTTAAGCGAAGTTACAGGGTGTATACTTTGAATCTTGATAAACTTCTTCTTGAGGTAATCAGTCTGTTTTACTGCTTGCTTGAAGATTCCATCAAGCCTGAGGAGGCAAGCCTCCTCTATACTGCTTGACTGAAGGTATATGTTACTCAACTCCATCTCAATAATGTTATACTGCTTCACTCACATCGGATGATCCTATTTACTTAAATGTTTCAAAGAAGAACCATTTGTTGATTTTGTTGATGACATGTTTCATTTTGTGAGGGGAAAATTCATGTGTTTGTGTTTATAGCTTGACTCCTTACTATATTTAAGCAGTTTTCCGAGTAAGATAAGAGCATTGGCATCACCAAGTTCAAGCCTTTTTTCTCAAGAATTTTTTATGGTTATGTATATTTTATAAAGTGGTTCTACTTCCAAACTGTTTATTTTATAAGGGTTTTACAGATTTCTGAAATAAGATGGCTGACATTCCTGATTTTGATCTCTCTCAACTTGGAGTTACTAGATATGGGAATTTTAGTGTTGAAGTGGTTGACCGAGTACGTGACTATTTGGAGCTAATGCAGGTTATTTAGATATTATTTTTTAAATCCAATATGAATTCAGTATTCCATGCACAGGTTATTCTCTTCCCTTAGTGACTGTGTGCTACTTTCTTATTTTATCGAGATGGCAGAATGGCAGATTGCAGAAGATATTCGGGAAAGATGGGAGACTAATGATCATCCTGTGGTTCACAAAATCCAAGAGTGTGTTCTAAATATCCTATTTTTAGGCTTGTTTAAATGGTTAGTGTTTTATAAGGCTTGCATAGTATGATTTACAGGAGTTTTATTATTATTTTTTTAAAATTAAATTCTTTGAATTTTCTAGGCCTTTGTCAAGCTTCAGAATTTGTGTTTCCTTCTGATTGTATCTGACTTGTAGTTCTGTTATTCTTGCAATTTTAGTTACCTTGAATATTATTTCATTTTAATAAAGGGTTTTGCCTCCTATTTGTATGCTGTTGCATGTGTCTTTGTGGTAATTATCTTTACTCGTCCCCTCTCTGTAATTGAAATGGGGGCTGATGATATTTGCTTATAACAAAACTCTATGTATATGGCCTTGTTCTTCTGCTTAGACTTGAGGTTTTCTATCTTCATAATTACTAATTATATATCTTAATATGCATATATTTTCCCTCTATGAAATTTCTTTTCTAAGGAGAAAAGGAGTGAGTAAATGGGTTCATTGTATGGTAAAATCGCTTTTAGAGAACTCTGCATGGTTGACTAAGTAATTAATGGACTAGAGTAATTCCAATTAACTGGTCCACTTTCATGTGCTTGTAGTGTTGAAAATTGCATTATTAATAGTTTGAGTTGTTGTAATCTATCTGGATGACGATGTTGGGTAGTACTGTTTCTTTCAATCTGGTTTTACATGATTTTGTTGCCCAGTTGTACAGTTATGCTTGTTTTAATTACTTGTATTGTTTTGTGGTGTACAGCAAGAGTGATTACTCACAGAGATTCCGGGAGATCAAGAGGATTTGGGTTTGTGAATTTCACAGAGGCTGAATCGGCAAATGAGGCTCTCTTGGCTATGGATGGACAGGTAAAAACCTAATAGAAACACGTCTATGAAATATAGAAAACACCGAATGCAACATAGTTAAACGTGGTGACTTGACTGGAGGTGCTAATTTTTTGTTCATGCTTTACGTTCGTTGTTTAAATGGCCTTGATCTTTGACTTTTCGTTGCAGCAACTGCACGGGAGAAACATTCGTGTGTCTTACGCCCAAGAGAGGTCCGGGTCAGGTCCTCGTGATGGGGGTTTTGGCGGTGGGAGGTATGGGCGCAATTCTGAAGAATACTAAGTCTATGTTTAGATTGGTCAATTGTCTATAAGGGCATATGGCATTTTAAGTTTTGTGGAAACTGTGCTTGTGGTTGGGGATAATCTAGATAGAATGGTTGATGTTCTTATTGTTCTCCTAAGCAGTTATCTTGTCATTTTTAAATTGCATCAAATATGAAGCTTGTTTCTATAGAGCTTCCGAATATTTATTAAATATTTTAATTTTTGTATTGTATTGTTCAGATTGCCTTGCTTACTAGATTTATTATACAATTTAATAGAAATTTTAATAGGTGCAATAAATGCCATACAATTTTAATAGGTAGCATGAAGTGGGCTGTTTCTTTCCAGAGTTAGATTACCAAAAATTGGCAGGAAATATATATAATATATTTATTTATTTATTTTATTTTTTAAAAAAGGATGACTTTCCGCTACACCTACTCCAGAGTGGTGTAGCGAAAAGTCAATTTTTTAATTAAAAAATACTTTACGCTACACCTCTACAGGTGTAGCGGAAAGTCAAGGACTTTTAGTGTCACTTCCGTCCTCTACACCCCTACAGGTGTAGCGGAAAGACATTTATAGGTGTAGCGTATGTGTCTTTTTGTAATAGTGTTTCTACCTGGAGTTGGGAATAGGGATGTATACGAATCGAATCGAGTCAAATATCTCACTATTCGATTCGAATTCGACTATATTGATAAATATTCGTATTCGTATTCGTTTATTATTCGAATCTAAAATCTGATTCGTATTCGATTCGATCACTTTATTCGAATATATTCGATTCGACTCGAATATTCGAATTCGAAATATCTAACTTATTTTTTTTTTCAAATTCTCCAATAATTTAAGATAAAGTGTAATAAAATTTAAATTTAAATATCATAAAATTTCCATCCAGATTTTCACATTTTTTTAGACATTAAGACATGAAGACTGCTTTGCTCACAAACCTGACTAAATGAATTTCAACATAATTTTATTTTTCTTCAAGTTAAAAATAATAATTAATACATTTATAGTAGTATATGTTTTTCAAGCAAGAATCGTTGTAAATGTGTAACATCTGCTGCCGCATCATCAGATTCATCAACAATAAGCTTATCAAGAATAGCAGTTGTAACATTTTTGCATCAAATGATTCGTTAACTGCGAGGTCATCACGAAATAGGAGCTTAAGGTATTGGAAGGACTCTTGGAAGAGCATGCAGATCTGCTGCATTTATACTTTTGTGCCATCTTCAAATGTAGCCTGCAGTAAAAGTAAATTCAAAACAAGCCTTGAGTACTTTATTCACTAAAGCTAATTGAAACTCATTAAAAAAGGAAATGCCTTCAGAAAATAAGCATAGGTTCTACGGAGTATTTGTTTCTAGTTCATAGAGATGGTATGAAGAGGAACCTGAGGATCATGACCCTTTGCAGCTACAAACAAGCCACCAACGCAAACAAGAGGAATGCAATATTATCCTGCAAATAAACGCAAACAGCTGCCGCCGCCGCGAGAAGCACCGGAGTTGCAGTGCTGCCTTGCCGTCGGAACATTGCTGCTCTCCGGGTCTCTGAACTGCAGACCAGCTAAAAGGTCACTCCAGATCTACGGATCTACCTGCGAAGGCGCCCAGATCTACGGATCTACCGCGAAGGCGCCCAGATCTACGGATCTACCGTGAAGGCGCCCAAATCTACAGATCTACCGCGAAGGCGCCGGCCGCCCGTGGTCGTCGACTGGACTGGAGGTCTCCGGCTCTCCGCATCTCCGTCTGGTTTGCATCGCGAAGAGGGAAGAGTGAAGGCCTGATTGCCTGAAGCACTGAAGCCGCGACTGAGCTCTGAAGAAGTGAAGAGTGAAGACTGCCGTCTCCTTACTGGACTTAGGGACTTAGGGTTTAATAAAAATAATATATATATATATATATATATATATATATTCGAATATTCGAATATTATTCGAATCAAATATGCTTGTATTCGTATTCGTATTTGAATAAAATTCGAATAAAAAAAACTATTCGAATTCGAATTCGTATTCGAAATATTCGAATTCGAATCGACATATTCGAATTCGAATCACGAATCGAATCTAAATTATTTGATTTGTTTACACCCCTAGTTGGGAACATATAGTTCACCTTTTGGCAAAAACAACTTCACCATAATTGCCTGAAAACAATAATATCATTTTGAACAATAACTTTCCCGAGTAAATACCAGTGGAGGTCTCCCGACTTTGATGGCACCGTCACTTTTAGTCCTGAACTTTTAAATTAACCACTTTTAGTCCTCCGACTTTGATGGCACTGCCACTTTTAGTCCTCAACTTTTAAATCAACCACTTTTAGTCCTCTTACTTTTTAATTTGTTTCTAGCCACCTATGGTCCTTCCTTTACAATTGGACATCTAATGTCATTTTCTCAAGGACAATTCAGTCATTTGGTCCAAAATTTAGTGTTAACATAGGAGAGTGGAGAATATGGTTTCTTCAATTATTCTGATGAGGAAACATAATACTTAATACATTAATTGTGAAATGACTGAACTGCCCTTGAGAAAATGACATTAGATGTCAAATTGTAAAGGAAGGACCATAGGTAGCTAGAAATAAAAAGTAAGAGGACTAAAAGTGGTTGGTTTAAAAGTTGAGGACTAAAAGTGACGGTGCCATCAAAATCGGAGGACGACTAAAAGTGATTGATTTAAAAGTTAAGATTAAAAATGACCATGCCAACAAAGTCGTATTTACTCTAACTTTCCACAAACAATTAATAAATGCATGAACGTATTACCTGGCCTCTTTGATTGTGGCCAAATTAAATATTCTATCATCAATACTTGAAAGCGAGAAAACTATGTGTTGAAACACAACCAATCGGAAAGAGATCGAACCACCCAAAATTATATAAGGCTACGGATGCTAACTGCTAAGGCATATACTGAAGCATATGCCTCTCGCCAGTCACCGCGTATGGATATTCTCCAGCATATTCATGTAGCTAGGGACACGACACCCTCTTTATATTCATCATTACGTACGCAATCAAATCATGTAAATGTTAATGGGCAAATGTTAGAGCTATGAATTTTTTTGTTGATGGCCATCTAGTCTAATCGTACGTGCACTCTGATCTGGATGGGCATAAATATATATATATATATCCTGATTAGATGATCATCAACAAACATGTTCATCGCTCTATTCTACGACAAAATTGCCCAATTCTTGGCTTTTATTGCAGGAAACAGCCTGAATGGGAGAGGGGAAGGGGAAGGGATGGAGGGCAAGTCAGCTATAATTCGTAACTTCTCATTGCGCCGTTTGGTAGGAGTTGCAAGTGCAGTGTCATCTGACTTGTATCGCAATAACCGAATGTAAGGATCAAACGCTAAATGCTTATATGCCAAAAGTTATAGTTCACAGCAAAGGTCTTAATGCTAGAATTTTCAGCATAAAATGATATTTTAAAGGGCTATTTTGTAGTATAGATATATGTGGGATCCACTATGGATTTAAGTCGTATCAAAGTGGATTCACACTCTTCGTAGCGAAATGAAAAAATAGATATATTGCACGCTCAAAATGAAGATGGAAAGACTTGAAAAAAAGTACTTGTCTCAATAAGAGGCAAACCCCCGCCCAAGACTGGTGTTGGACTAATACCTTGGCCCTTCACCAGACCCCGGAGAGAAAGATCTTTGTAAATTTACCAAAAAAAAATAAAGATACTATGACCACAAAATGCCTTTTCAACCAAACACCACCGGCCATCAGTGCATACAATCATTTCTGATTTCCCCTAGCTAGCTACCAATTAAAAATTTCCATTCATCAATAAGGTCACATGCACTACCCTGCCATTTTAATTTCCTCTTAGGAATCTCAATCCTTCTTCTTGTAAACCCCAACACAGTTTCAACATCAGCTTATATATGTTATACACACCCTAGTCCCATCTGCCAAACTAAGTAAGTTAAATATGCACATATTTGCACCTTAAGTTGCATATATTTGAACAATCAAGTACACAAACGTAAAGTTGAACAAGCACTAACGACTAAAAATATGCCCTCATACAGAATGAATTATGCATACGAATACTCAACAAAAAATGCAATTAAGTGTCTCTACATACTACTAATAGTACCCCATAACAAAATGATTAAGCACAAATACATTTGGAAAATACGACCTTGCAATCATTTACTTAACAATAATACGGTATTTTTATGATTATGTGAAATAGTATTTTGATGATTATGTGAAATTTACATTGGCCCTGTTTGGTAAATAATCAGCCTATCAGCCAATTTTGGCTTATTTGACCACTATTAGTTGTTTGGTTAATAAGCTTTTTGTAACTCCAAAATACTAAAATTCAAAAGGCTACTCAGAGTAGCCTTTTCAATTAGCTTTTTGAGTAAAAAAAATTATACCAAACAACTATCAGCTAACAGCTAATCTATTAAAAAACTTTCTACAATCAGCCAATATTATGAATTAATCATACCTTTTAACCCAATCAGCTAACAACCATTTACCAAACAGGGCCATTGTCTAGCCGACGTCGGTTGTTGTGGTTGCACTACATTCGTTTTGTAAGCCATTAATATTCTATATTGCTTCAGGCCTAAGGTATTAACATTGTTCTTGCTTGTAAATGATCCCAAATGGTTTGAAGATAGAAAGACAGCAGATAACAATGAAGAAAATGACTTTGTTCAATACCTTCTTCTCACATACAAGTGATCACAGATGGTTCAATGATCCAAAGAAAATAATGGAGACGGCGACTTAGTGGAGAAGATTGCGTAGTGTTGCTTTGAATTTTTTTTTTTTTTTGAATACTATTGACTCAATTACAATGTAGTATATATTAGACCTTTCACTTAGTGGGGTCACAATGCCGCTTGACCACTTTGAATTTTTTAAAAAACTTTTTTACCCCTGAATGCATGAAGTTCTTTAAATTAACCACCTGTTAACATTCACAATTAATGGCTAAGATGGGTTGATAACTATTAGATGGAAGATTGAGATTATACCTCATTATTTACCTAGGACAACCACCGCACCTGATACTTTATAGAGCAAATTGCCATTTTGGTCCACTGAGTATAGGGGTCCTATTAATTTTGGTCCACGACTTTCAAAAGTGTTAATTGCATACCACGACTTTGAAATTTGTATCAATTTTGGTCACTCCAGCGAAATTGCCGGCCAAATGTCGCCGGAATTTAAAATAATGAGGGCATTTTAGTCATTTCACATCTTTATATTCTTCTCCGGCGAACCAATTTTCTCCGGTCTTCTTCTCCGGCTAACCACGCAGCCATGGATTTGTGTACAGAGCATAAATTTGTGTACAAGCAGAAGAAGGAGGAAAATAATTTTGTTGTTGACCCACCGCGTTTTGCATCGTCTTTGCCGGTCTCCACTGCTTGACGCGAGCCGCTCGCCGTTCATCCGCAACCTCCACCATCGGTCTACACTCCTCTAGTCATATACAGGCTACAACTAAAAGATCTACCGATCTTCAATCTACTTATGGCAGTGAAGTTCGTAGTAGGCAGCAGACAGGAAGCCACTCCACCACCGCCAATGCCTTCTGCCCTGCAGTAGATTTGTTGGCTATTTATTATTTTCTTGAAAGATTTGTTTAATCTTAAGTGTGTTTTGCAAGCCAATCTTGGCCAGCAAGTCAGAAAATTAGCAACAAAATTATTTTTTAATTACCAACAAAATCCATGGCTACCTAGTTCGCCGGAGAAGAAGACCGGAGAAAAATTGGTTTGCCGGAGAAGAATATAAAGATGTGAAATGACTAAAATGCCATCATTATTTTAAATTCCAGCGACATTTGGCCGGCAATTTCGCCGGAGTGACCAAAATTGATACAAATTTCAAAGTCGTGGTATGCAATTAACATTTTTGAAAGTCGTGGACCAAAATTAATAGGACCCCTATACTCAGTGGACCAAAACGACAATTTGCTCTACTTTATATATACAAACACGTGAGAGAAGAAAGATGGGAGGAATGAATGGATGAATTGAAATGATGAGATGAGGTGATAAATGCAAACAACTCTACACTATTTATACATTTCTTTTTTTTTTTTTTTTTGAAAGACACTATTTATACATTTCTTGGAGTGATTTTTGCGTCATGCTTGTGACAACGTGGACCTGCATGATGATCATGCTTTGCGACGACGTGGGCTTCATGGTGATGGAGAAACGAATTATGCTAGATTGAGCCACAATTTTCTTAAAGTGATCAAAACTCACAAGATTATCGACCAAACCCCCTCATAAACCTTGTCACCAAACAATGTCCATGGTGATCTACTGATCAAATAACATGTTAACTGCTTCTGTCCAAAATCACTTAAAAGAGCCTAGCATTTAATTTGAGACACATTACTCTCTCAACAATGATCATGCCACAATAATAATAATACAACTACTAGTGAGATGGAAAGAAGAAAAAGAGGCAAGAGAAGACTGACAAAGAAAGAAGAAAAGTGAGGAAACAATTTGGTGCAGCCTAGGCGTTACTGTTCACCCGTATGTTTTCTAATAAGAGAACACATTTTCAGTGTGTCTCTGATTTCCTCTTAAATGGAGAATAGTTCTCAATTTTAGAAATGGGAAAAGAGCGTAGTAAACGCTTTGGACTGTTTTCCATTTTCAATTTTCAAAAATTCTCTTATTTTTCTAATTATATTCCCTTTACAATAAAAATAGTCATTCTCAAAAACTGCCCATGATATTAGCTATTCCTTCCTTATCAAGATAGCTAAATTTATTACATAGCACAACTACCCATACACACACAATCACATACAAAAGAAAATGTGTGTGTGTGTGTGTGTGTGTATATATATATATATATATAGAAAGTTAGAAACATGATATAGAAAGCATGGGTTCTCAAAAAAAAAAAAAAAGAAGCATGGCTTTCCACCAAGGAGTGAAACCTCTAAACCCAATAAATATTTTAAAGGGTCCAAATCCTTAATGCAAAAGGAATCATTAAGATGTGATTTAATGGACAACAGAATAGATATAAAGTCAGAGGGACAATACTAACACTCCTCAAAGAGTCTAAAAAAAGATATGAAGTCAGAGGGATAATGATACAACGGCTACAAAAGGTGACCAACTAACTACTGCTGCCATAACATTGTTTACTTTTTTTAAAGCAGATAGAAACTAGCCAACAAATTACCATCTTAGTAGTTAAGCATGCTTATGATATCACCTTAGCAAGAAAATATTGTTTTACGATGGTTGTTGAAGAGTTCACACCATGTTAAGGAAGGCAGGGCGCTAAAAACAGGGGAAGAAGGACCATTTCAAAACCTTATCAAGATTCTTCATATTCCTTTACCTGTTGGTGGATTCAGAATCTATAAAAGGAACAATTGGAGTGGCTGCAGTGCTTCAGAACATATACTTCCTTATGCTGTTTTCTTTTTCGCATGCAAGTGCACATGTAACTACTATGCACCAGTCTTTCTGCTTCCCGGTGATTTAGGCACCTTTTGCCATGCTGCAGAAGTTCATGAAATTCCAGCTTGTGGTAGGTTTCGTGAGTTGAGATGAGATGGTCACTTGCATAAGTAACTATGACTGCGATTATCCTCAATCAGCTAAAATGGTTTACACAATCACCCTTACAGTAGGCAGATGGCTCATTTGGTTGGTAACTTGATTACACATTAGGCGTGCTTAAAGAGCTTCATGCTGAGCCAATGAAAATATACAGCAACAAGAAGGAGAGGAAGTGTTAAAGGAACCAAAAAGCAGTAGTATCTGAAATAAAAGGAACCCAAGGTTAGACTCAGCTTAGGATTTACTATATAACCATAGAAAGACACTTGTTTGAAGTTGTATAATGATCAAACTTCAAATCTTCAATAAAGTTTTTCTAGCTCTATTTATTACGGAGTACATTTTGAGGATCTATTCATATCATTACTATTCAATATAACTCATTTTTTCAAACTGAAATTTCCTAAACCATACTAACTTCACATCTTATGTTCGTGTCTTTAGTCATGCAGGATGTTACGAGTGGCATTTATGCACCAGTTGGGCCTTTCTTGACAAAAAGAGTTATAGAAACTTTCATTTCAATGTCACCAAAATTAATGACTCGGACT